>SJYV01016959.1:31456-59036 GCA_006410875.1 Neotragus pygmaeus | reverse complement strand
TCTTCAAGAAAATTAGAGATACCAAGGGAACATTTCATGCAAAGATGGGCACAATAAAGGACAGAAACACTAAGGACCTAACAGAAGCAGAAGATACTAAGAAGAGGTTGCAAGAATAAACAGAACTATACAAAAAAGATCTTCATGACCCAGATAACTAGGATAGTGTGATCACTCACCTAGAGCCAGATTTCCCAGAATATGAAGTCAAATGGACCTTAGGAAGCATCACTATGGACAAAGCTAGTGGAGGTGATAGAATTCCAGTTGAGCTATTTCATTTATTAAAAGATGATACTGTGAAAGTGCTACCTACACTCAATATGCCTGCAAATTTGGAAAACACAGCAGTGGCCACAGGACTGGAAAAGGTAAGTTTTCTTTCCAACTCCAAAGAAGGGCAATGATGAAAAATCCACTTGATGCAACATCCCAAAGAATGTTCAAACTACTGCACAATTGCACTCATCTCACACGCTATCAAAGTAATGTTCAAAATTCTCCAAGCCAGGCTTCAACAGTACATGAACTGTGAACTTCCAAATATCCAAACTGGATTTAGAAAATGCAGAGGAATCAGAGATCAAACTTCAAACATCTGTTGGATCATAGAAGAAGCAAGAGAATTTCAGAAAAACATCTATTTTTGCTCTATTGACTATGCTAAAGCTTTTGAACGTGTAGATAGATTACAATAAACTGTGGAAAATACTTCAAGAAGTGGGAATACCAGACCACCTTCTAAGCAACAGTGAGAACCAGACATGGAACAACAGAACCAGTTTCAAATTGTGAAAGAAGTACATCAAGCCTGTATATTGCCACCCTGCTTATTTAACTTATATGCAGAGTACATCATGAGAAATGCTGGGCTGGATGANCTTCAAGAAAATTAGAGATACCAAGGGAACATTTCATGCAAAGATGGGCACAATAAAGGACAGAAACACTAAGGACCTAACAGAAGCAGAAGATACTAAGAAGAGGTTGCAAGAATAAACAGAACTATACAAAAAAGATCTTCATGACCCAGATAACTAGGATAGTGTGATCACTCACCTAGAGCCAGATTTCCCAGAATATGAAGTCAAATGGACCTTAGGAAGCATCACTATGGACAAAGCTAGTGGAGGTGATAGAATTCCAGTTGAGCTATTTCATTTATTAAAAGATGATACTGTGAAAGTGCTACCTACACTCAATATGCCTGCAAATTTGGAAAACACAGCAGTGGCCACAGGACTGGAAAAGGTAAGTTTTCTTTCCAACTCCAAAGAAGGGCAATGATGAAAAATCCACTTGATGCAACATCCCAAAGAATGTTCAAACTACTGCACAATTGCACTCATCTCACACGCTATCAAAGTAATGTTCAAAATTCTCCAAGCCAGGCTTCAACAGTACATGAACTGTGAACTTCCAAATATCCAAACTGGATTTAGAAAATGCAGAGGAATCAGAGATCAAACTTCAAACATCTGTTGGATCATAGAAGAAGCAAGAGAATTTCAGAAAAACATCTATTTTTGCTCTATTGACTATGCTAAAGCTTTTGAACGTGTAGATAGATTACAATAAACTGTGGAAAATACTTCAAGAAGTGGGAATACCAGACCACCTTCTAAGCAACAGTGAGAACCAGACATGGAACAACAGAACCAGTTTCAAATTGTGAAAGAAGTACATCAAGCCTGTATATTGCCACCCTGCTTATTTAACTTATATGCAGAGTACATCATGAGAAATGCTGGGCTGGATGAAGCCCAAGCTGGAATCAAGATTGCTGGGAAAAATTAAAATAATTTCAGATACAAAGATGACATCACCCTTATTGCAGAAAGTGAAGAGGAACTAAAGAGCCTCTTGATGAAAGTGAAAGAGGAGAGTGAAAACGTTGGCTTAAAACTCAACATTCAAAGAACTAAGATCATGGCATCTGGTTCCATCACTTCATGCCAATAGATGGGGAAACAATGAAAACAGTGACAGACTTTATTTTCTTGGCCTCCAAAATCATTGCAGATGATGACTGTAGCCATGAAATTAAAAGACTCTTGCTTCTTGGAAGTAAGACTATGACCAGCCTAGACAGCATATTAAAAACCAGAGACATTACTTTGCTGACAAAGGTCCATCTAGTCAAAGCTATGGTTTTTCCAGTAGTCATGTATGGATGTGAGAGTTGGACTATAAAGAAAGCTGAGCACTGAAGTATTGATACTTTTGAAGTGTTGGAGAAGACTCTTGAGAGTCCCTTGGACTGCAAGGAGATCCAACCAGTCCATCCTAAAGGAGATCAGTTCTGGGTGTTCATTGGAAGGACTGATGCAGAAGCTGAAACTCCAATACTTTGGCCACCTCATGCAAAGAACTGACTCATTGGAAAAGACCCTGATGCTGGGAAAGATTGAAGGTGGGAGGAGAAGTGGAAGACAGAGGATGAGATGGTTGGATGGCATCACCAACTCAATGGACATGAGTTTGAGCAAGCTCTAGGAGTTGGTGATAGACAGGGATCCCTGGTGTGCTGTGGTCCATGGAGTCACAAAGTGATTGAGTGACTGAACTGAACTGAAAAATATTTTCATTAATAACTTTTGGAACTGACTATGATGACCTAAAATTCCCCTCAGCTTGACTAAATTTAGACAGATGTCTTCCTGACTATTGTTGTTTGTGCGCAGTCGTGTCCAATTCTTTGTGGCCCTGTGGACTGGAGGCTTTCAGGCTCCTCTGTCCATGTGAATTTCCAGTCAGGAATACTTTAGTGGGCTGTCATTTCCTTCTTCAAGGGATCTTCCTGACCCAGGGGTTGAACCTGTGTCTCTAGCATCTTCTGCTTTGGCAGGCAGATTCTTTACCATCACGCCACCTGGACAGCCCTTTTTCCTGACAATAAGTCCCTAATCTCCCTTTTCTTAGAGTATTTTCTTCAGAAAATTTGCAATAGTAAATTATTTCTCTGCCTCTTTGAGAGGTGAATCCTCTTTCAACCTCTTTTTAGTTTTCTAACCCAGGAATACCTTTTTCAAGAACTTGGGAGCCATCCTTTTGAAATGTATTCATGAAAGATATGGTCTTTCCATGAAAAGATATTCAACATCACTGATCATCAGAAAAATGGAAATTCATAGTTTCAATGGGATATCACTTCACACCTGTTAGAATGGTTATTATCAAAAAGACAAGAGATAACAAGTGTGGTGAGAACGTGAGGAAAAGAGAACACTTGTGCCCTGTTGGTGGACATGTAAATTGGTACATTTACTATAGAAAACAGTAAGAGGTTCCTCAAAAAATTAAAAATAGAACTATCATATGATCTAGCACTTCCACTTCTGGGCATTTATCTGAAGAAATTGAAAGCATTAACTTGTAAAATATGTATGCACCCCAATGTTCATTGCAGCAATGTTTACAATAGCCAAATATGGAAGGAACCTAAGTGTTCATCAATGGATAAATGGATAAGAAAATGTTATATATTGTAAAATATTATTCAGCCATAAAAATAATGAAATCTTGCCATTTGCAACACTATGGATGGACCTTGAAGGCATCATGCTAAGTGAAACAAAACCAAGCTCATAAACATAGAAGCTATATTGGTAATTGCCAGAGGCAGAGATTTAGGAGGAAGGGGGTCAAAAGGTACAAATATCCAATATTTAAATAAATAACCCATGGGATGTAATATACAGCATGATGACTACAGTCAATAACTATATCACATATTTGAAATTTGCTCAGAATAATTCTTAAAAGTTCTCATCAGAAGAAAAAATTTAACTGTGTACGATGCTAGAAGTTAACTAGATTTATTGTGGCAATCATTTTGCAATACACACAAATATGGGATCATGTTGTACGACTGAAATTAATTTAGTATTATATGCTCACTGTACTTTAAAAATTTTGTTTTAGAAAACTTAGGGCTCTTATCTCATCTCTGTGGGAACGTATAAACCTTACTTCTGTAAGTGCCAATTTAGCAAACAAAAATGGCCTAATCACATTGACCCCACAAAAGTCCTCCAGTACTTTTCCATTAGCTCATTGTAAAACCTAAAATCTCTGCCACTATTTGTTTCAAGAGATTTGAGTTCAGTCTCTTTCAATCGTAATACTGTAGTCATGAATAAAATCTTCTTTGACTGCTTAATTTATCTAACATAATTCTTTTTTTATCAGAGTCCAATAAAACAATATTTTTCATTTTATTCACTCAGTTGTGTTCAAATCTTTGCAACCCCATGGACTGTAGCCCACCAGTCCCTTTGTCCATGGAATTCTCTAGGCAAGAATAATAGAGTAGATAGCTATTCCCTTCTCCAGGGGATCTTCTCAACCCAGGGATTGAACCTGGGTCTTCTGAATTGTAGGCAGATTCTTTACCAACTGAGCCACCAGAGAAACTAGCTTATTCTAAAGTCATATGAAATTATAAATATAATTATGATAGGTTATCTTATAAAAAATTAAAATATTCTAAATGACTAAAAAGTAATGTTAATAAATAAATAATAAAAAATAAATTTTTAGGCCCATAATCTACTTTAAATCCCTTAAAGTGTAATATGAGTTAGTTTTTTGACAAGATCATCATTAAAGGAAAAAAAAAAAAAAAACACCTGAGAGACAAATTACATATGGAGGAAAAACAAGTTAATTTGTTTAAACTTGCAAAAGAGGATTCTGATTAAGTTTTTATGCCATTCCATTAATAAGACCAAAGAAATCATAGGAAGAGAAGCTAAAGTCTGATTAAAAGATAGGGAACAAAGAAAAAGAATAATTAGGTAATTCTCAAGGCACAAAGAATTTGCCAACGGGGTGCCCAAGGGATTAACACAGCACACTATAATTCAACATATCTCTAAAACAGCTGTAACTAACAGGGAAATTTATGCTTTAGCTAGTTGGGACTTCGTGAGATCACTTTCTCTGGAAAGCCTTTAAAAAGTTAAATAATTAGTTTTGGGGCAGTAAATGAAATTCAACCCCAGAGTAAAGTATGTCATAGCAAAATGATCAGCTTAAGCTATCTATACTCACTTGTAAGTTCTAAATTAGTTGTAACCTCTCAGAAAACTGACCTGAGTCATCTCAAGAATTCTCAATCAAGACATCTCAAAGTGAAATAGAGCTCATTTATATTAACAGTCCAAGTACAAGAGAGTTCATCTTTCACCGTGACAGCCATGGGCAAGTAACGAGGGACAGGCTGAGTCTGATAGATTAATCCTAAAGCTGTTGGCAGCTTCTATTCTACTACTAGATGTGTGTGTGTGTGTGTGTGTGTGTGTGTGTGCGTGCGCGCATGCACGTGGGCACACACACACATGTGCTCAGTTGTGTCCGCTCTTTGCAGCCCCATGGACTGTAGCTTACCAGGCTCCTCTATCCATCGGATTTCTAAAGCAAGAATATTAGAGTGGGTTACCATTTCTACTCCAGGGGATTTTCCCAACCCAGGGATTGAACCAGTGTCTCTTGTGTCTTCTGCATTGGCAGGCATATTCTTTACCACCACCACGACCTGGGAATCCCCATTCTACTTCCAACCTATGTTCTAAATTTGCAAAACCCTCTGACATTTTTAACACTCTGAGAACTAGACCTGACTACCAAAAGATTTCCTAATTAGTAAAATAATAATGGAACTAGTGATTGGGAATTACAATCCCCAAGACAATTTTTTAACATTAATTAAAACTGAGTACTTTAGCCTCAATAGACAGGAAGCAATCAGCATCTGTCTTGTCATTTGGTTATCTGTTGATCAGGACAAATTAATTTGTTTTCCAATTCAAATGAAATGATAAAAAAGAGATGAAAATATTGTAAATTTCAAGAAGGATGAAGGGAAAGATTCTGATAAAAGTGAAAAGTCATTTTTATTTTGACATAATAAAAGTGCTAGAATGTTGCATCTATTGGAAACAAAACTGGCACGCTTCCATACTCTGGTACTAAATAATTGAACAAAGCAAATGTTACTGTAAATTTTTTTAAAACTTTTCTTACTGAAGAAAGTGGTATAACATAAGTTGTAGGACTTTAATTTTTGATCAACAAGAAACATGTACTTTTGTATGAGAAATGGGATGTTGCATTTAAAATATATAACATATACACAAGAAAATTATTTCTATGTTCTTACTAGAGAGGTTTAAGAAAGAGAAATAATCCTTAGCTACCTTAATAGCACTAGATTTGGGCTTACTCTCCCAACACCAAATGGAAGATTACCTTGGGCTATGGGGCCAGTAAGATCATCAAAAGTAGTCACTCAGGTGGCAAAAGTATATGATTTGGCCTAATAGTTGCTTATTAAGGATATGGTACAGAAGAACAGAATGATAAGCACAATAGCACAGGAAATAGTGACAAAAGAAGAAACATGTGTGTCATCCAGAAACTTGTCAGGAAAAGGGAACTGACTTGAAATTCCAAAAGTAGTGCAGGGTGGGATTTCAAACTAAATACAAAAAGTCCTTTGTGAATTTCAAGTTCTAAACAGAGGATGGTACTATATAAGTGGTTCAGGATGAAAAAAAAAACACAAGTAGTTAATTGGTCTCTAAAATATATTTTTCATCAGAGAAAAACCTGGTCAATAGGTACGTTTTTGATCAAAATCTTTGAGTTGGATTTTCCACTCTGCATATTATGCTTTCAATGATTCAAATTTTGGTTGTTTGGTACTCAGTTTATGTCAACAAAAACAGATGCTTTTTCAAAGAGTTTGATATGGTAACAGTGAAGAAGAATTTTTCTCTGTCCCTCTAGGTTCTTAACTGGCTGAACTTAAGAATTAAATTGATATGAGACAGATTAACAGGAAAAATCAAACAGAACTATAATAGCATGTTTACATGGGAGAACGGAGAAGGCAACGGCACCCCACTCCAGTACTCTTGCCTAGAAAATCCCATGGATAGGGGAGCCTGGTAGGATTCCTACCAGGAGTCACTCACGACTGAGTGACTTCCCTCTCACTTTTCACTTTCATGCATTGGAAAAGGAAATGGCAACCCACTCCAGTGTTCTTGCCTGGAGAATCCCAGGGATGGGGGAGACTGGTGGGCTGCCGTCTATGGGGTCACATAGGGTCAGACACGACTGAAATGATTTAGTAGTAGCATTACATGGGAGAAACCAAGGAAAACTGACTAACTCAACAAAATGGCCAAAATTCTCACCCCATATACTATCTTCAGTTAAAGATAAATAAACATGCTGGGAGTAGTGGTTTGAAACTTCAAAGGGAAGGAGCATGGCTCATAAGGAGTTGGAAAAGCAAACATTTGGTAAATAGATACATTTGTTCTAATTTCTAGGCCATGCAGAGACAGAGACACAAAGTGGACTCATCTCTAGGCACAGCCCAGTTTCCACACAACACCTAGCCTTTATTCTTTGCAGATATCTCTGGGGATAATTTTATTCCAGGAGCAGGTCCCCCATTCTAAACTCTTTCATGCCATTAGAGGGGAAGGTCAAAGTTTCTTCTTGTTTTTTAGGTCTTGACTGTTTTCAACATGAAATAATTCTCATACCAAAGATACTTTTTTTTTTTTTTTTGGATGGGGGAGGTAAATTATGCTCCATTACAGTGGCCTGATGCTATTATAGTAATAACTCATTTTATGTTTTCAGACATCTTGATTAGCTATCAAAAAAAAAAAATCAAGTTCATGTCATATGTCTGCCATCTCACATCCATGTTTACTCTGGCTCTTAAAAAATAATACCTGGCATTAAATATAATTCTATGTCTGGAAAAATTTGCCATTGAGACAAATGAGAGGAGATAGCACATTTTGGTACTGAAATTTGAATAAGAAGCCAACATGAGCTGATTCATCTTTATTTCCTATCTATAAAAGGAAAGAGCTAGTGCTAGGATAATTAGCCTCATATTAATAATTTGGTTCAAAAATATTATGCTCCTAAAATTTTCATAAACTTGAAGTTTACTTTTTTAAAAAAGTTGGGCAGTTTTGTTTGTACAAAGTATATATTGTGTAGATGAAAGTGTCACATCTGAGATAATTAGGCCAATCACTGGAATAAAAATATTTTCTCCAGGAATAGTTACTAAATTGAGGTTTATTTCAATTTGCTTGAAATATTTAGGCAATTTGTTACCTATGTAGTTTACTGTTAGTTTAAATTATACGTGTTGTAAATGAGAACCACATCAAGCTAATTAATTTCATTGGAAATTAGCTTTCAAAGTTTAGAAAGAAATGAAAAAAATACCGTTTATAATGAATTCATCTCACATGTCCTTTGCTCCTTCCTTCATAACATGGCTTTTTGCTGACATTTCCAGAAGAGGAGATATTCCAAATACTCCAGTTTTAGTTAGCTAAGTTTCTTATTTCAAGTAGCCAAGCATTTTGACATAAACATGTCTATCACTGCGTTCACTGAAGTTAGAAGAAAGCCCAGAGCTCAGAGAAGAAAGTAGTTTGAAGATAAGCAAAATTGGGACCTTGATGCAGAGAAAGAAGTATGAAAAAGTGGAGCAAAATTGAGAAAGGTCAGTTCTTGAATCCATGTTGCCCTACTTTCTTAAATAATATGGATTTTATGTAATTTAATCTGTGCACAACTACCAAGAGTCAACAATGGAAAACAAGAGCTGAAATGTAGTGCAGTTATATGTCATAAGTATTGCAGTAATATAAAATCCTAATTAATTCTATGTATCCTTTTTAATATTTTTTTTTTCAGTTTTGCAGTCTGTTTTTATGGATTTCTATCATCTCCCTCATCAGCAAGTTATCAGCAGTCAGTTCTTTCTGCTAATGTGTCCCTGCCTCTAACATTCCTATCATCTTCTAATGTTCTGTTTTAACTGTGCTCACAGCTTAAACATCAGATAATAAATTATCATGACCTTGGCTTATGTATTTCATTGTAATATACAAAATTCTGCACATATTCTATATTCTTTTTTTTTCTGATAACACTAAGTAGATTAGGGTTGGCTTGCAGATTACTAAATACTCAGAAATATCATTATAGTATTATAAATAATAATATAACATAAATAATGTTATAAAATAATACTGTTTTAGACTTAAATCATTCCTAAATTATTGTTAAAATAAAGAATTAAGATGCTCTGAGTTACCTGTGTGGATTTTAGTTCATGAGCTTTGCAGCATCTTTTAGCTAATCTATGTCATTTTTTTCTGCTTATTATTTGGTTCTCAATCATATTTGGTAGTTACAGTAATTTCACTATTTATTAATAGGGCTATAGAATTTAAAAGATGCACAAAGTAAAAGGACTCAGATGACTTGAGTTCTATTTAAATACTCATAGAAGGAATAAATAAGTGGAAGAAGATTGAAATCCAGTGGAACTTGTTTTGACATTTTGCATTTTTCAATATGAAAAATTTTGAACTCTCAAAGAACTGCACTGTAGATGGTATTTCTCAGAGGCAAAGGTTTTGGAGGGCAATACAGTTTTCAGTCAACTAGAAAAACAAATATGTATCTACATATCATATCAGAGAGTGGCTTCGGAGAAGATGCAGGAGAGCAGTGTATACAGCATTAGGCGGCAAGCACTTACCAACTGGCACTGCCCTCACACCATCTCAGTGATTTATTTTCTTGGAATTTTGCAGTGAATGTGCATGCTTCACTGCCCATTTCATCTTTCTATCACCCTTGTAATGTCTTCACATATGTAAGTTTGTCAGTTGACACAACTTCGCTCTAATGAAGCCAATGAAAATTAGTGTGACGTGGTTATCCTACTTTTCTAAAGGAAAATTTTTTCATGTTTTTCCTCTTTTTATTTCTTTTCTCAAACTGTATTCTAAAAGGAGGTATCAGCCAACACTCTTGTAGTCAGGATTAGACTTCCATTTCAAATTTTCATTTACTTTTCCAAACACATGGAATTCCCCCAGTGGGACATTACTGAGCCAGATTCTCATGGGCACTGTACAAGACAGAGAACCACATACATCATATAACTACATACAATTAACTTCAATATGTTATAGAGGTGGAGCATTTTTCTTTCTTCTCTTCCAGGTTTTTTGGCTAATCTAATAGTGAAATTGATATAAAACAGAATAATAGGGGAAAAACAATTAATTATATGCATATATAATTAATTTGCAAACCTATGGACTATAGCTGGCCAGACTCTTCTGCCCATGGGATTCTCCAGGCAAGAATACTGGAGTGGGCTGCCATTTCCTTCTCTAGGGGATCTTCCAGTATAGGCATGGCAACCCACCCGGGTATTCTTGCCTGGAGAATACTTTGGACAGAAGATATAGATATAGATAGATGTATCTATCTATCTAGGTCTATATATATATATACATATATACATATACTGGTGGTTTAGTCACTAAGACTCTTGTGACCCCATGGTCATGGACTGTGACCTGCCAGGCTTGTCTACCCATGGAATTTTCCAGGCAAGAATACTGGAGTAGGTTGCCATTTCATTCTCTAGGGGATCTTCCCAATCCAAGGTCGAACCTTGGTCTCCTGCATTGCAAGTGGTCTCCTGCATTGCAGGCAGTATTCTTTACTGACTGAGCTATGGAAGATTCTCAGGTGGCGCTAGTGGTAAAGAATGTGCCTGCCTATGCAGGAGGCATAGGAGACTCAGGTTCAGTCCCTGGATCAGGGAGGTCCTCTGGAGAAGGAAATGGCAATCCACTCCAGTGTTCTCACCTGGAAAATCCCACTGACAGAGGAGCCTGGGAGGCTACAATTCTTAGAGTCGCAAACAGTTGGACACACTGAACTGACCTAGCACAACCAACATCATGTCCAATAAAAATATAAGACTCAAAGGAGTAACCAGAGCAGGAAGACGTTATACCTTTTAGACAAAGAAACAGAGAAGACAATGGCAACCCACTCCAGTACTCTTGTCTGGAAAATCCCATGGATGGAAGAGCCTGCTTGGGGTGCCGTCTATGGGGTCATGGGTTTACTAGGAGTCGGACACGACTGAACAACTTCACTTTCGCTTTTCACTTTGATGCATTGGAGAAGGAAATGGCAACCAACTCCAGTGTTCTTGCCTGGAGAATCTCAGGGACGGGGGAGCCTGGTGGGCTGCCATCTATGGGGTGGTACAGAGTCGGACACGACTGACGCAACTTAGCAGCAGCAGCAGACAAAGAAACAATAAATTTTTGGAGAACTGACAAAGAAAAAAAGAAAGCGAAGTCAGTTAGTTACATCCGACTTTTTGCGACCCTGTGGACTGTAGCCAACCAGTCTCCTCTGTGCAGGGGTAAGAACACTGGAGTGGGTTGCCAGTTCTTTCTCCAGGGGATATTCCCAACCCAGGAATCGAACCCACCTCTCCCGCATTGTGGTCAGACGCTTTACCCTCTGAGCCACCAAGGAAGCCTTGCCGGATTGGATATATTTGAGATAAGAATAATAAATGATGGAAGAATTAACCAGGTTTGTTTATACAGCGTTTCTTGCCCTAAATTTCTTGTCTCTGGCAGTAGAGATGACTTCTACCTTCCAGGGACAAGGTACATTTTACATGGAAGAGTTATCCTCTGCTTTCAAGAGAACAAAGGAGAGTCAGTGCACTTCTTGCAAGGTTCTTTCTTAAGCATCTTTAATTCAAAATAATTAATATGCCAGTATAGTATTTGGGGGGTGGGATGACATATTCTGAATCTTTACAATATCAAAAAAATGCACTTAACATTTTCCAACCAAAACTGCTGCCTCTTAAATTTCTTTATATGAGAGATTTAAAGTTAGAGGCAGCAGTATGTTTGAATTGAGGTTGCTGCTGCTAAGTCACTTCAGTCGTTTCCGACTCTGTACCACCCCATAGATGGCAGCCCACCAGGCTCCCCCATCCCTGAGATTCTCCAGGCAAGAACACTGGAGTAGGTTGCCATTTCCTTCTCCAATGCGTGAAAGTGAAGTCGCTCAGTCGTGCCCGACCCTTAGCAACCCCATGGACTGCAGCCTACCAGGCTCCTCTGTCCATGGGATTTTCCAGGCAAGAGTACTGGAATGGGGTGTCATTGCCTTACAGAAACTTAACTTGCAAATAGGTTTGCTTAACCGGCATATATTGTTACTATGTTTGCTTGCATATATGTGTGTGAAGAATGGGATATAGGGAGATCAGGCCTCAAGGAATACTGCAGCCATGTTTCTATGCTGTGTTAGGAGAGCTGATAGGGATGAAGAATTAGCTCACTTATTTTAAGCCTGCCCTTGGCCCTTTATTGACTCTAACTTGTTGAAATCACAACTCTTTACTCTTGCTAATGGTGCCATTGATACTGCATCTCCAGAGCTAGAACCAAAACATTTTATATTCCTTCATATTCTCATTATCTAAACAGCTGCTTTTACAGGCTTGTTTAATCCTGTCACTTGACCCTGAGATCATAGTAGCCTCTTAGCTGGCTTTTAAAGCTCAGTTCTTCAGCTTCTATGACCCTCAACAGTCTATTTTGCATCATCTTCAAGGAAAAAAGAGAGAGAAAGAGAGAAAGGAAGGGTGGGGGGAACCAAAACAAATATCCTTTATTTCCAAAATGATCTTAATCTCTTGTATCTTTTATTGGAATGTAAACAGTATGAGCTTTGGTAATAAATAGTATTGAATTTAACATCTGATTTTAACACTCAAATAGGTGAGTGAAATAGAAAATAATCTCACCTGTTCAGTCGTTGAGTCACGTTCGACTCTTTGCAACCCCATGCACTACAACATCCCAGGCTTCCTTGTCCATCATCAACACCCAGAGCTTATTCAAACTGACGTCTATTGAGTCAGTGATGACATCCAACCACCTCGTCCTCAGCCATCCCCTTCTCCTCCCACCTTCAAGGCTTCCCAGCATCAGGGTCTTTTCAAATGAGTCAATTCTTTGCATCAGGTGGCCAAAGTATTAGAGTTTCAGCTTCAGCATCAGTCCTTCCAATGAACATTCAGGACTGATTTCCTTTAGGATGGACTGGTTGGATCTCCTTGCTGTACAAGGGACTCTCAAGAATCTTCTCCGACACCACAGTTCAAAAGCATCAGTTCTTTGGTACTCAGCATTCTTTATAGTTCAACTCTCACATACATACGTGACCACTGGAAAAACCATAGCTTTGAATAGACAGACCTTTGTTGGCAAAGTAATGGCAATCTCACCTATGTAAATTAAATTAAATTTAAATGACATCTTTTCAACGAATACTTTCCCAAATTGTGCCAAGCAGAATTTACCTCATTATTTTCAATGTTCATCTAATATTTGCATTTATCACAGTATTTGCTATATCACATTTTGATAGTTATTACAACAATTTCTATAGCTTTCTGTCTATTCTAAGTGTTCAGTGTTTTGTCTTAATTTGATTTGCTACCCCTGCTCCATGCGAAGTTTGTAAAACAATCACCTAATCACATGTACATTACTATTCCTGGAGTGTCAATATAAGGCATTACCAAAAAATCAAACCTAGAGGCTGATAGATAAGATTATGCATTTATTTTATAACTAACCTACTCTGGACTTCTATATAAAACATTTAAAATTTCTTCATAGTGCTCATTTAATCTAAGAAATAATTTTTTTTAATGTTGCTACTCTTTAATTTCTTCTTAGAGATATTGTGTGTGTGTTTGTGTTTGGTGGAGGTAGAAGAACATGGTTATTCAGAAACACTGAAAGGAAAAATGCCAAATGAATATGTTAATATTTTCTCAAAATATCCATATCATTGTTACTTATTCTTTGGACATTTTACCACACTGCATTATTAAATGTTATATGTTACATATTCTTTAATTACTTCTCTTCAAGTAAAGATTCAAAAATAATTTAAGGTGATTTTTATCATTTTCTGCAACAAACGATTGTGTTAGAGTGCTTTTCAGTTATCAAGTAAACTGTGTATAGTTAAACATTTAGATTATTTTAATTAATTGAAACATTAAGAGTATTTTTAGGAGTTGCTTGCTATGCTACAGTTTCAAAAGAAATTTTTTAAAAAAAGGAAAGTTCATTTAGTCCACACATCAAATAGATTTGATCCTTTCTATAGCCTTTTCCATTTGTTGTTCATATCTCTTAGATAACAGAAGTCTGTGTTTCTAGGTGATGCCATTAAATATAGAGTCACATCTAGTGCTTTCTATTTTAAGAAATTTTTTTAAAGACTAAGATTAGTTTGAACTTCAAGTAATCTTAAGAAATAGAGAAGAAATATAAGTTTCTTGAACATTGTCTTTTGAATTGCATTTTTATTCCTCCAAAGTAAAAGGAAATTAGCATAATAACAATTATAGTTGACAAAAAAGCACCATGTTTGTTTGCATTATCATCTGCTTTGATGTATACAAACTCTTTAATAAAAACATGCATATAAATTATATGCAGACAACATTTCTTGTACCTTGTCTATTTAAAAGTGAACAATCCCCCCTTGCCTCCTATTTTATGTATCTCAAAAGACTTTGCTTTCCTTCTTCTATTGTTGAGATTCTTAGTTGCAGACAGTCTCGCTAAGTATATAACCAAGTAACCCAAGTGTTAGTCACTCAGTCATGTCAAACTCTTTGTAGCCTGCCAGGCTCTTATATCCATGGAATTCACCAGGCAAGAACACTGGAGTGGGTTGCCATTTCCTACTCCAGGGATCCTCTTGAACCAGGGATCAAACCCGGGTCTCTTCCATTGCTGGTGGTTTCTTACTGTCTGAGCCACCAGTATATATTGAATGACTATTTTTTGAACAGGATTTTTGGTTTGTTTTTCACTATCCATATTAAAGGTATTTATCACAGACAATTTGAATATAATAAAATATAACTAAAATGTGCTATTGTTTTTACTAAAAATAGCATATTAATTTTTAAAGTTACTTTAACAGTAATGGTATCATTTATTTCTCAAAAAATTAATTAAGATAAGTAAATCATACAGGAACTAATGGAGCTAATAATAGCAAATCTGTGTTGAGTACTTGTGGAGGCACTGTTTTAAAGCTCCTCTTATTAAAAAAAAACAAAACACACACATCTTTTTCATCCTCAAAACAATCCTATGAATTAGGATTTCATGAATGAAGATTTCAAGCCACAAGAATGTAAGTCCTCTGCTCAAATTTAAGTAGAACTTTGTATCCATCTTTTTAAAATCATTTTGTTTGCTTGCCACAGCCAAGAACCTTAACTAGTTTAGGAAGACAAATTAGAGTTGATTGGCTTGTATGTAGAAGACATTGGTGCGATTTCTCTTTGTTACTTGAAACTGGGCCTCTCATCTCAATTGCACACCATGTTTGCCACTTCTGTGATGTCGTGGCAAGGTATACCTGTGGGAATTGGCTTAGGTATGACTGTGGGAATTGGCTTCTAAGTGTACATGCACTTAGAAGTATGTGTTATTTTTCCACCCCGTTGATTCCTCAGCTGTCTAGCTTTACTTTTTTTTTTTTTACTTTATTTTACTTTACAATACTCTATTGGCTTTGCCATACATCGACATGAATTCTTAAATAAATCATCTGCATGTATGTCTTATATCAAATTATACTTTCAAGAGGCACCAATGTTATAACACTTATATAGGACATAATGAGGAAATAAAACTATTGACATTTGCAAACATTTTTATTAAAATTCTATATCCACAAAGTAAATGTTATTTTGAGTTCAGACACAATTGAACTAAATGAAGCAAATACATACCTTTAGTAAACATCAATATGCTTAATGAAATGCATAATTCAAATAAAACATAAAATTAAATGTTTTATATGAGTTGCTAATAACAACTTTGAGAGTTTAGGAAAAGAATAATAATCTTCTATTGATTTAAAGAAATATATATATGCTGGTGCATGTGTGTATTTTATCAACTTTAAAACAATTTCACAGAACTAGCAATACTTAAAATGGGTAAATATTTTTCAATAAAACTAAGACATATTCAGTTTTTAAAAAGGAAGAAGAGCAAAACATAAATAGGTTGTTCTTGCAAGAAGATGCTAATTATTAATCAGCATATGAAAACTGCATAATTTCAAATAAATGAATGCAAATTAAGGAAAAGGCTTATCTTTTCTTATAGATAAAAATTTCATCTATAAAACTAACAAAAATTTAGAAGTATACTGGATAATACTCAGTGGTGGTTAGGATATAATAAAACTGTCCTCTCTTACTGTTTATGAAACAACATTCATATATTATCTTGGTTATTTCTTTTTTTGTTGTTTGTTTGTTTGTTTTTATTTTTTATATGCCAATAAAATAATGCAAACTGATGCAGAAAAGTTACCTTGCCTTGAAAAATCATTTTCCCTAACAATATATTTAACAGTGGAAAAAAGGCAAGCAATCTAAGCATTCACCAGTAGGGTGATCTATTAGTTTGCTCTTCATGTTTAACAAGTTTTTTTTTTTAATGTAATGGTTTAAAACAACAAAACATTTTACAGTTTTGTAAATTACTCATTCTTATTAGTTGACCAGTCATGATACTGGGATTCCATATAATCAGACGAGCCTCTCATTTCTTGGAGAGAAACAGGGAAGAAGAAACTAGAAAATAAAAAGATTAAAATCCTTTATTATTTGTACATTTATGGTATAAGCTTAGAAAGCTGGAGGCCAATATTATCATTAACATAGCAAAAATTCTCAACAAAGTTTAATTTAAACAGTGAATTCAACAATATGTACAAATATACACCGTTGCCAAGAGGGATTTATCCCAGGTGTACAAGGCTAGATAAACTTTTAAAAACCATTTACTCTATCACATCAACAGACTGAAAAGTAAAAATTACAAGATTATATTAATAGTTACAGAAAAGAAATTTGACAAAATCGACCATATGTTGATGATTAAAAAAAAAAATCCTAATAAACTTGGAATAGAGAGGAACTTCCTCAACTTGTTGAAGAATATCTACAAAATCTATAGCTATCATTTACCTAATGATGAGAGAATTAAAAAAAAAAGAAAGAAAATTGAATCTTTCCCACCAATAACAGGAACAAGGCAAGGATTCTACCGTTCACCCTTCCTTTTCAACATCATATTGAAAGCTCTAACTAACGCATATGAGAGAAAGGGAAAAAAAAAATGTACAGATTGGAAAGGAAAAATAAAATTGTGTTTTTTGTCTTTATTCACAGATGACATGATTAACCCCCAAACTCCTGGCATTAATAAGTGATTATAGCAAGGTTGTAGGATACAAGGTTAATATACTAAAATAAATCACTCCCATATATCAGCAAAGACCAAGTGGCTTCTGACATTAAACTGCAATGCTATTAATTTTAGCACCCACCAAAATAAAATACTTAGGTATAAATGTAACAAAATATGTGTAAGATCTACATGAGGAAAATTACATCATTCTGATGAACAAAATCAAAGAACTGAAAAAGGTGGAGAGATATTCCATGTTCATGCATAGGAAGCATCAGTGCTTTCAGGTTGTCAGCTCTCAACTTGCAATCAGTGGAATCAACACAATCCCAATTGTAGGGGAGCAAAATTTATCACCCAAAATATGTCTCCTCAGCATGAGGATTATTACGGGCAGATTGTTTTAAGCTGCAGAAGTCTCAGGAAGTTTTTGTGTTTACCTCCTAACTGCCAAAAGAATTTAGATAGGAGATATATTTCAGAAAGGCAGCTCTTGCCACAGATTATTCCTTACCAAGTCTTTGTTAAAACTCCTTTCTATATCTTATTTTTCTTTGGTATGTCCCTTAACACATTTAACAAACATGCTCTTTTCATCTTCCTGTGAATTGTCTTCCTTCCCTTTGAAGATGTACTAGACCCCTACCCTCTTCTTGGTTGCATATGCCTCCTTTTGCCTGTCTTTGAAATTTTCATGTTCATACGCCTTGCATGTACATATCTTTCTTATGTCACTTTAATTGTTCAGCCAGACAAAATAACCATGATCAGAAGGAGGAATATTTTCCTTCCAGAACATAATTTAAATCTCAACAAGTTACTTTGTGGATAGTGGCAAACTGATTTGAAATCTATATCAAGAGACAAATACACACAATAGCCAATGCAATATTTAAGAAAAAGAACAAAGTTGAAGGACTGATGTTATTTGACTGACATTACTTAAAGGTTTACTGTAAAGCTATGGTAATCAAGATAGCATGGTAGTGGTGAAAAAGCAGATCAATGGAACAGAATAGAGAACTGAAAAACACAATTGTAAATATAGTCAATTGATTTTGACAAAGGGCAATGCAATGGAGCAAAGATAGTGTTCTCAACAAATGATGTTGAACAATGGACCACCCATCCTCACACAAAAGTATGAATTCAGATACAGATTTTGCACTCTTCACAAAAATTAGCTCAAAATGAATCATAGCCCTATATGTAAAATGCAAAACTATCAAACTCTTAGGAGATAACACAGGAAAAAATCTAGATAACCTTGGATGTTGCAATGACTTTTTAGAAGTAACTCCAAAGGTATGATTCATGAAAGAAATAATGGGTAAACTAAAGTTCATTTAAAAGTAACAAATTGTGCATATGAGAGACAATGCCAAGAGAATGAGAAGATAATGCCACAGATGGGAGAACATATTTTCAAACACATATTTGATAAAAGATTGTTATCCAAAATATACAAAGAACTTAAAAATTTAGCAATAAGAAAAAAAATTGATTAAGAAATGAACCAAAGATCTCAACAGAAACTTCACCAAAATTAACTCAAGATGGACTAAAGGCTTAATCATAAAATCTAAAATCATAGTACTCCTATAAGAAAACATAAGGAAAATATCCCCTGACTTCAGTGTGGGCAATGATTTTTGTTTGTTTGTTTTTGGATATGATTTGAAAAGCACAAATAACCAAAGCAAAATCAACAAGGAAGACTAGCTCAAAATATAATACATATAAAGAATCAATCAGAGGGCGGTCCTAAGATGGCAGAGGAATAGGACGGGGAGACGACTTTCTCCCTCACAAATTCATCAAAAGAACATTTCAATGCTGAGTAAATTCCACAAAACAACTTCTAAATGTTGGCAGAGGACATCAGGCACCCAGAAAAGCAAATCATTGGCTTCAAAAACAGGTAGGAAAAAATATAAAAGACAATAAAAAGAGAAAAAGGAGGTAAGGAGGGAGCTCCGTCCCGGGAAGAGACTCTTAAGAAGAGAGGTTTCCAAACACCAGGAAACATTCTCGCTGCCGAGTCTGTGCCGAGCCTTGGAAGCACAGAGGGCAACATAACAGGAAGGGAAAATAAATAAATAATTAAAACCAACAGATTACGAGCCCAACAGTAACTCTCCCAGCGGAAAAGCAGCGCAGATGCCTACATCNCGTATACACCCGTGGCAGATTCATGTCAATGTATGGCAAAACCAATACAGTATTTTAAAGTAAAATAAAATTAAAATTAAATTTAAAAAAAAAAGAATCAGTCAACAAAATGAAAATGCAGCTATGGAATGGGAGAAGATATCTGCAAGCTTTGTAACTAATAACTAGGATGATTTCTTTGTTACATGTTTGGTAGAATTCGCCAGTGAACTCATTTAAGCCTGGTGCTCTCTTTTTTGTAACATTATTGGTTATTCATTCAACATATTTAATATATAAAAGCCATTCAGGATTTTTATTTCTCCTTGGCTGGGTTTTAGTAATTTATGTCTTCCAAAGAATTTGTCCATTTCATCTAAACTATCATAATATTTGACATAGAAGTATACATAGCATTTCTTTTATCATTCACTACTCTTATCTTTCATTTCTGACATTGATAATGTGTGACTTCTCTTTGTTTATTCTTGCTTAGTCTGACTAGCGATTTATTGATTATATTGATTTTTAAATGAATTATTTTGGGGGTTCATTGATATATCTTTGTTTCCTGCATTGAAATTTCATTGACTTCTGCTCTAATTTTCATTATTTCTCTTTTGCTCAATTTTTCTTCCTCCTAAGAACTTCTTTTTAAAGAAAGAAGACACCGAGGTAAACATATTAGTTATTTATCACAATAAATTGTGACAAAGACAATTAAAAAAGAAAAAAGAGAAAGAAATCACACAAGTAATATCTTTAGTGAGATTGGGAGTCAAACACATCCTCAAGCTTCTCACCTTTCATCCATTAATGTTAATTATACTATTAAGGGTGCCAATAATAAACCTTCAAATTCCTGTCATAAACTTNTGTGACAAAGACAATTAAAAAAGAAAAAAGAGAAAGAAATCACACAAGTAATATCTTTAGTGAGATTGGGAGTCAAACACATCCTCAAGCTTCTCACCTTTCATCCATTAATGTTAATTATACTATTAAGGGTGCCAATAATAAACCTTCAAATTCCTGTCATAAACTTTAATTACTCACTGGAAATTATTCTTTTAATGAATTTCTTGATTGCATTTGCCAATCAAGGAGTTCATGAAAAGAATAATAGTCTTTGTTAAGTTTTGTTTTCAAAGTTATATCACATTTATGTGGAGAATTAAAAAATATTTGTTCTGTTTCAGTGTTCAGGAGAAGTTTATGTATTATTGAAATTATCTATTTTGTAAAACTAGTGGAAACAATAAGTGAATCAGCACAAGCCTGATCGTCTTTTAAGGAGTAGATATTTGAAATGTTCTTTACTTATCCTATGATATTGGTCTGTTTTTATTTTCAATTTTTCTTACATTGGTATTGATAAATTGTAATTTTAAATATATGCGTACAATGACACTAAAGTTGGCTGTCTATTGCTAACTTATATGCATAACTTTTATAAAGGGATCATGGGAAAATGAAGCTTAACAAATATCTGAAGGTTAAGCATTTTAACAGAGGGATTGTTTAGTAGCTTATGAAGTGATTCCTATCTCCTGTAGCAAAAGACAACACAGGTTAGAAGGCTCGTGCATGCTAAGTCGCTTCAGTCATTTTCAACTCTGGGTGACTCCATGGACTGTAGCCTGCCAGGCTCGTCTGTACATAGTATTCTCTAGGCAAGAATACTGGAATTGTTGCCATGCCTTCCTCCAGTGGATCTTCCCCCACCCAGGGATTGAACTGGTGCCTCCTGCATCTCCTGCACTGCAGGTATGGATTCTTTGCTTCTGAACCAAGAGAAGCCCCATAGGAGAAGGCTCAGGGTTTGCCAATTTGATTTGCAGAAGTCCAAAGGTTTTCGTAGTAAAGAACCCACCTGCTAATACAAGAGATGTAAAAGATTCAGCTGATCCCTGAGTTGGGAAGATCCCTTGGAGGAGAACATAGCAGCTCACTCCTGGATTCTTGCCTGGAGAATCCCATGGACAGAGGAGCCTGGTGGGCTACAGTCCATGAGGTCACAAAGAGTCAGACACAACTGCAGTGACTTAGCATGCACATGCAGAGGATTTAATACATATGAATACTTAGGCAATGATGATAATTACATAAAAATGTTTCATATAGTTATTAGATTTTCACATAAAGATAAGTGTTTTACTAAATAGATAAGTTTATTAACTGTTATGGCAAAAGGAATATTTATTATTCATTAAGTGGGAGTAGATCATCATGAGTGTTTATCCTTGTCATTTCCACACTGAATAAGATGAGGAGATGCAGGAAGAGAAAGGATTGATCTTTTGGTCTCAGGGATGGCAGAGGAGGAAGAGGGGGAAGAGGTGAAAAGGGGTATAGGAGTTAGGCGCAAACTCATTGTAACTTTATGGGAATACATTTTAACTTCTGACTTTCTTGCTTTCTCCTTTCTCTAAAAATGTTTCTATATAATGCCAATCTTTCCACCACTTGTTCTAATTTCAGTGCCATATCATACAATAGAGTCCATGTCGTTAAAAAAAAAGTCAAAAACAATCTTAAGTAATTGGAACACTCCTGCCAGATTATGTAATGATAATTTGTTTTCTCACATTTCTAATGTGTCTTCATCAGTTGGCATTTGTTCAGAAGCACTCATCTTCATTAAGTTGTCTTCTGTTGGTGTCTCTAGTGTAATATTTCTTAGCTCTTGAATTTCTCCAAAATCCATATCTTGATATTCACTCTCACCTTTTGCCACATTCACCATATTTTTCTTGATTTTTCTTGACTGAATCCATTGTAAATTTTGTGAGGGCATAAACAATATCTGGGCACAGTTTTATCTAGCAGGAACTTACTGTTTCAGGCTTGATGACTTTCACTGCCTTTTCTATAACAATGATGGCATCCTTGATGGCATAATGCTTCCAGACTTTGATGATGTTGTCTGTCAGAGTTCTCTTTCATGGTGTTGATAATTCTTCCCATCAAGTACCAACTGTCATGAGCCATAAAGGTCCTTATGATTTCCTGCTAGGGGCAAATTTAGAGGCATGTGTGCGGGCAAGTAGACCACTTTGACACTTTTGGTGTTGAAACCATGGAGTTCTGTGTGGTCAGGGACATCATTCAATATTAAAAGAATTTTTTAAGTCAGCTTCCTGCTGTCATAGTACTTTCTGACTTTAAGGACAAAGCACTGATGGAACTAATTCAGAAAAATAGTTCTTATTGTCCAGGTCTTCTTGTACATCCAAAAGAGTGGCAGCTGGTATTTATCTTTTTCCTTCCAGGCTCAGGCATTAGCAGTCTTATAAGTAAGGGCAGTCCTGATCATACTCAACTGCATTTACACAGAACAGTAGAATTAGCTTATCCCTTCCTGGCTTAAATCCTTGTGCTTGCTTCTCTTCCTTACTAATAAATGTCCTTTGTGGACTTTTTTCCCCCAGAATAGGGTATTTTGTTTGCATCTAAAAGCTGTTCAGGCAGATATCCTTTTTCCTCAGTTATTTTCTTAATGGCATTGGGGAACTCATCAGCTGCTTCTTGGTCTGCAGAAGCAGCTTCTTCTGTTATCTTGACATTTTTTTAAGTCAAACCTCTTTTGAAATTTATCAAACAATTCTTTGCTGGCATTAAATTCTGCAGCTTTAGATCTTTCACCTTCCTTTTGCTTTAAGTTGTCATATGATGACTTTACTTTTTTTCAAATTATATTAAAGCCTATAGGTGCGATTTCCTTACAACAATCCTGTATCCACATAAAAGATGCATTTTTAACATGAGACAAAAAAATGTACATCACAAAAAGTGCAAAGTTTTCACCCCTGTTGACATAACTGCAGCTACAGCTTCACAAATTTCTTCTTCTTTTTTTTCTTAACAGTTGGTCCTTTTGTTGGATTCATTTATCTTGGAATGGTGGACAAGAGCAGCTGTAGATCTCAACTTATGGTATATAACAAGCAATTCAACTTTTCTTATGTCTTAACTTTCTCTGCTTCTTGGGAGCACTTCCAATATCACTAGTGTCATGTCCTATGAGTTCCACAGCAGTGTTGCTCAAGGTTGACATTATTGCACTAAACGTGATGAAAAGATAGACGAGAAATGAGAGAGATTGCTTTTTACTGTTGATACACAATTTACTGGGTAGACCAACTGCTCATGAGGTGATGGTTAGTGTAGTCACAGGTATTTTAAGCAGACACTTGCAGCACTTGGTCTCACCAGGTTAGAAACAGGATGTGGCTATGAAATTACTGCAGTAGTATAGTATGTGGAGAAGGGCTTGGCAACCCACTCCATTATTCTCCATGGCTGCCTGGAGAATCCCGAGAATGGAGGAGTCTGATGGACTATGGTTTGTATGGCTGCACACAGTCAGATATGACTGAATTGACTTAGCATATCATGCACATACAGTGTGTACTCAGATAAGTTTATGCAATTACAATCTAATACTGCATTTTTACATTTGCTTACACTACTCTTGACTGTATGAAACATGTTTGGTCTGTAGTGTTTAGATGCTCAAGTTTTGATAAATTCTAACTTTGTATAATAAATTTATATCTATGTGATGGTAGAAAATTACAAAATAGACTACAATCAATATATATTGTATCTATTCATGACATACCTAAATTTTCTTAATTATTTTGATATTTCTAGTCTGTGTGGTTCATCTGCAGGTTTTTTAAAATTGTCACAAATCTCCAAATCTAATACATTTACTGAGAAAGTCCACATATAAGTGGATTCACACAGTTCAAACCCATGTTCTTTGAGGGTCAAATATATTTAGAGAGCTATTGGACATGAGGTCTGAACTGATATTCCTATGTATTGAACCAAAGCATTTTGTCATGCTCTCCTGTCCTTCCATAGATACAGTGGAGGTTTGCAGAGGTCAGTTGATGACCAGAATTCTGGATAAACTCTAGAGTAGGAGTAGTAGGTCTACTGACCAATCAGGAGGCCATTTTTCTAGTGCCCAAGTCTATAATTTGGATCAACAACCTGGCAGTTGGTATAAGTTTGGCATGTGTGATAAGAAGTATCATAGCAAGGAACTACTAGAAGAAGCCTCTGCAGTTACTCCCCTCACTCCACAACTGCACTTTGGAAAAGACAGTGAATCAAAAATAAAATCATATCTGAGAGACAATGACAGCAATTCGTGCCACATATAGAGATTTAAAGAATGCAAACATGGAGGCCAATTTGCCAATATGGTTGCTGCAAGAACTGGACAAAAGCTGGAGAATGAATGTAGATGACAGCAAGCTTAACCAAATATCAGTACTGACTTTAACTGTGTTGTCAGATGTGGTTATTTTGCTAGAACAGTTTCATAAGGTCTGTGATAACATGATATGTTGCCAATGATTTGATGAATGAATTTTTTTTTCTGTTTTGATCAGAAAAGAGGACAGAAATAGTTTGTATTCACATGAAAATGGTAATATTTATTTGCATCTTTAACCACGGCTCTGTCAGTTTTTTGGGGCTTCCCTGGTGGCTCAGTGGTAAAGAATCTGCCTGACATTGCAGGCGACACAGTTTCAATCCCTGATTTGGGAAGATCTGCTGGAGTAGGAAATGGCAACCCATTCCAGTATTCTTGCTTGGGAAATTCCATGGACAGAGGAGTCTGAAAGGCTACAATTCATGGGGTTACAAAAAGAGTAAGGCATGCCTTATTGAAAACAAACAACAACAACTATTAGCTTGTTACTCTTATAATCCAAAGCTTCTGGACCATCTGGACATCCACAGACATTGATCCATTGCACTGATGACATTATGCTCTTTAGATAGAATGGACAAAACCTGGCTAGTATATTAGAGGTCTTAATAAGATATATGTATTCCAGAGGATTAGAGAGATTTCCTACAAAGATTTAGAAACTTGACACTTGATTGAAGAGTCCAAGGATCAGAGGTGTGATAGGATATCTGTCCCAAAGTAAAACACAAATAATTGTAAGGGATTTGATTTAGGTCATACCTGAATGGTCTAGTGGTTTTCCCTCCTTTCTTCAATTTAAGTCTGAATTTGGCAATAAGGAGTTCATGATCTGAGCCACAGTCAGCTCCTGGTCTTGTTTTGGCTGATTGTATACAGCTTTTCCATCTTTGGCTACAAAGAATATAATCAACTTGATTTCAATGTTGGCCATCTTGTGATGTCCATGTGTAGAGTCCACTCTTGTGTTGTTGGAAGAGGGAGTTTGCTATGAATAGTGCGTTCTCTTGACAAAACTCTATCAGCCTTTGTCCTGCTTCATTCTCTACTCCAAGGCCAAATTTACCTATTACTCCATGTGTTTCTTGACTTCCTCCTTTTGCATTCCAGTCCCCTATAATGAAAAGGACAGCTTTTTGGGGTATTAGTTCTAGAAGGTCTTGTAGGTCTTCATAGAATCATGCAACTTCAGCTTCTTCAGCATTAGTGGTTGAGGCATGGACTTGGATTACTGTGATATTGAATAGTTTACCTTGGAAATGAACAGGGATCTTTCTGTTGTTTTTGAGATTGCATCCAAGTACTGTATTTAAGATTCTCTTGTGGACTATGATGGCTATTCCATTTCTTCTAAGGGATTCTTGCCCACAGTAGTAGATAAAATGTTTATCTGAGTTAAATTCACCCATTCCAGTCCATTTTAGTTCACTGATTCCTAAAATGTCATTGTTCACTCTTGCCATCTCCTGTTGGATGACTTTCCATTTGTCTTGATTAATGGACCTGACAGTCCAGGTTCCTATGCAATATTGCTCTTTACAGCATCAGGCCTTGCTTCTATCACCAGTCACATCCACAGCTGGGTGTTGTTTTTGGTTTGGCTCTGTCTCTTCATTTTTTCTGGAGTTATTTCTCCACTGATTCCCAGTAGCATATTGGGCACCTACCAACCTGGGGAGTTCATCTTTCAGTGTCCTGTCTTTTTGCCTTTTCATACTGTTCAAGGGGTTCTCAAGGTAAGAATACTGAAGCAGTTTGCCATTCCATTCTACAGTGAATCACATTTTGTCAGAACTCTCCACCATCATGGGTGGCCCTACTATGGCATGGCTCATAGTTTCATTGAATTAGAGAAGGCTGTAGTCCATGTGACTAGATTGCTTAGTTTTCTTTGATAGTGGTCTCAGTCTGTTGGTCCTCTGATGCCCGCTTTTATGCCTACTTTCTTACTGGGGTTTCTCTTAGCTTGGATGTGGCAGCATCTCGCTCATGCTCCAGCACTAGTAAAATTAGAATTGATAAAGAGAGTGCCTGATGAACTATATGAGGAAGTTTGTGACGCTGTATAGGAGACAGGGATTAAGATCATCCCCAAGAAAAAGAAATGCAAAAAAAACAAAATGGCTGCCTGAGGAGGCCTTACAAATAGCTGTAAAAAGAAGAGAAGTGAAAAGCAATGGAGAAAAGGAAAGAAATATCCATTAGAATGCAGAGTCAAAAGAATAGAAAGGAGAGATAAGAAAGACTTCCTCAGCAAACAATGCAAAGAAATAGAGAAAATCAGTGAAATGGGAAAGACTAGAGATCTCTTCAAGAAAATTAGAGATACCAAGGGAACATTTCATGCAAAGATGGGCTCGGTAAAGGAAAGAAATGGTATGGACCTAACAGAAGCAGAAGATATTAAGAAGAGGTGGCAAGAATACACAGAAGAACTGTACAAAAAAGATCTTGATGACCTGGATAATCACGATGGTGTGATCACTCATCTAGAGCCAGACATCCTGGAATGTGAAGTCAAGTGGGCCTTAGAAAGCATCACTACGAACAAAGCTAGTGGAGGTGATGGAATTCCAGTGGAGCTATTTCAAATCCTGAAAGATGATGCTGTGAAAGTTCAGTTCAGTCACTCAGTCGTGTCTGACTCTTTGTGACTCCATGAATTGCAGCATGCCAGGCCTCCCTGTTCATCACCATCTCTCAGAGTTCACTCAGACTCACGTCCATCGAGTCTGTGATGCCATCCAGCCATCTCATCCTCAGTCATTCCCTTCTCCTCCTGCCCTCAATCCCTCCCAGCATCAGAGTCTTCAATGAGTCAACTCTTCGCATGAGGTGGCCAAAGTGCTGGAGTTTCAGGTTCAGCATCATTCCTTCCAAAGAGATCCCAGGGTTAATCTCCTTCAGAATGGACTGGTTGGATCTCCTTGCAGTCCAAGGGACTCTAAAGAGTCTTCTCCAACACCACAGTTCAAAAGCATCAATTCTT
>SJYV01016959.1:0-29413 GCA_006410875.1 Neotragus pygmaeus | reverse complement strand
AAAAAAAAAAAAAAAATCTGACACTGTTTCCCCATCTATTTCCCATGAAGTGATGGGACTAGATGCCATGATCTTCATTTTCTGAATGTTGAGCGTTAAGCCAACTTTTTCATTCTCCTCTTTCATTAAGAGGCTTTTTAGTTTCTCTTCACTTTCTGCCATATAAGATGGGTCGATTCATATATTAAGTGATATATCAGACTGCCATTGTCATGCTCACCAGAAAGCACCCTCCATTCAATGGACACTGAAAAACCAAGATGATAAAATTACTCTTTCCATTGGCATTAGTCATCTTTCCTCATTGATTATCCTTGAATTTTCACAATGGGCTCATGAATATAGTGATGCCTATCTAACCACACTTGCTGCTGAATATTTACCCTGCCAGCAACAGAAACCAGTACTAAGGCAATAAAATAGTAATAATTAATAATAATCTTTGAGGATACAGAAACAAGACAGTGAGATGCAAATCAAATACCTCACACCCCTTCCTCACCTATAAAGGCAACCTGTTGGTACCATTCTCCAGGGCCTCACAGAATTGCCTGGTTCACAGTCATGGACTCCACAGAAAACATAGCAACTAAGAAGAGGACTCACTTGACAGTGTAGGACTTGTGGGGATGAGTCCAACTGGTCACATCAAGTGCTATGCTTTCCACAAGTTTCTAGCTCCATAAAGCACTACAAATATTTATGAATAGCTCAGTAGAAGTTCCCTTGTGGAGGCAAGTCAATGCTAAGATCAGGAACTGTACTTCAGGATGCAGTTAAATCAGAAAAGTCTATGGTCCTGGTAAGAAGAATATATGGTATTGGTGGGGGAGGGGTAGGTGCAAGTAGGAGAGACTCAGTCATCCCCTGTGGCTCAGCTGTAAAGCATCTGCCTGGAGTGCAAGAGATGCAGATTTGATCCCTGGGTCAGGAAGATCACCTGGAGTAGGGCAAGGCAAGTCACTCCAGTATTCTTGCCTGGAGAATCCCATGGAGACAGAAGCATGGTGGGCAACAGTCCATAGGGTCACAAAGATTCAGACTCAACTGAAGCAACTCAGCACACATGCAAAGGAGTGATCATTCTACCATTTTCTCAATAATCTCCTGAGGAACTTGGTATTTTCAATCCTTGTAAATCTGGGCTCTGCAGATTTGGATGTCCCAGTGCCCAAGGAGAACATGCTTTTATCAGGATACAGAAAGGCCACCATTGAGATTTAAGAGAACGAAGTTGATGATCTTCATAGCCTTAACGATCACCATCAGCAGGAGATTTTGAAAAATCTTTTATATATCATTGTTGTTGTTCAGTAGCTCAGTCATGTCCGACTCTTTGTGACCTCATGAAATGCAACAGGCTAGACTTCTCTGTCCTTACTATAACTATAACAGAGTTTGCTCAGGCTCATGTCCATTGAGTTGGTGATGTCATCCAACCTTCTCATCTTCAGTTGTCCCCTTCTCATCCTGCCTTCAGTGTTTCCCAGTGTCAGGGTCTTTTCCAATGAGCTGGCTCTTCATATAAGGTGGCCAAAGTATTGGAGCTTCAGCTTGAGGATCAGTCCTTTCAATGGATATTCAGGACTGATTTCCTTAGGATTCACTGGATTGATCTCCTAGCTATCAAAGGTATTCTTAAGAGTCTTCTCTACTACCACAGTTCAAAAGAATCAATTCTTCACTGCTCAGACTTCTTTATGGTCCATCTCTCACATCAGTACATGACTACTGGAAAAACCATAGCTTTGACAATACAGATCTTTACTGGTAAAATGATGTCTTTTTAATAGGCTGTCTAGGTTTGTCATAGTTTTTCTTCCAAGGAACAACCATCTTTAAATTTCATGGCTGCAGTCACCATCTGCAGTAATTCTGGAGCCCAAGAAAATGAAGTCTACCACTGTTTCTATTTTCCCCCATTTGCTGTGAAGTAATGGGACCAGATGCCAGGATCTTCATTTTCTGAACATTATGTTTTAAGCCAGGTTTTTCACTCTCCTCTTTCACTTTCATAAAGATGCTCTTTAGTTCTTCACTTTCTGCCATAAGGGTGATGTCATCTGCATATCTGAGGTTATTGATATTTCTCCCAGCAATCTTGATTCCAGCTTGAGCTTCATTCAGCCTGGCATTTTTCACAATGTACTTTGCATTTAAGTTAAACAAGCAGGGTGATAATATACAGCCTTGACATACTTCTTTCCCAATTTTGAACCAGTCCATTTTTCCATGTCCAGTTCTAACTGTTCGTTCTTGACCTGCATACAGATTTCTCAGGAGGCCGGTAAAGTGGTCTGATATCCCTATCTCTTTAAGAATTTTTCACAGGGTGTTGACATACACACAGTCAAAGGCTTTACACAGTGAAGAAGAAGCAGATGTGTTTTTTTTTTCTGGAATTCTCTAGCTTTTTCTATGATCCAACAGATGTTGGCAATCTGATCTCTGATTCCTCTGCCTTTTCTAAATTCAGTTTGTACATCTCGAAGTTCTCTGTTCATGTATTGTTTAAATCCATCTTGAAGGATTTTGAACCTTACCTTGCTAGTATGCAAAATGAGTGCTATTGTGCGGTAGTTCAAACATCCTCTGGCATTGCCTTTCTTTATTATTAGAATGAAAACTGATCTTTCCAGTCCTCTGGCCACTGCTGAGTTTTCCAAATTCTCTGGCATATTAAATGGAGCACTTTAACAGCATCATCTTTTAGGATTTGGAATAACTCAGCTGGAATTTCATCACATCCACTAGATTTGTTCAGAGTAATTCTTACTATAGCTCACTTTACTTCATATTTCTGGATGTCTGGCTCTAGTTGAGTGACCACCTATTGTAATTATCTGGGTCATGAAGATCTTTTCTGTACAGTTCTTCTGTGTATTCTTGCCACCTCTTCTTAATATCTTCTGCTTCTGTTAGGTTCATACCATTTCTGTCCTTTATTGAGCCAATCTTTGCATTAAATGTTCCCTTGGTATCTCTAATATACTTGAAGAGATTGCAATCTTTCCCATTCTATTGTATTCCTCTATTTCTTTGCACTGATCACTTAAAAGGCTTTCTTATCTCTCCTTGCTATTCTTTAGAACTCTGCATTTATATGAGTATATCTTTCCTTTTCTTCTTCCCTTTAGCTTCTTTTATTTTCTCAGCTATTTTTAAGGGCACCTCAGACAACCATTTTGCCTTTTTGCATTTCTTTTCTTCCAGATGATCTTGATCACTGCCTCCTGTACAATGTTACACACCTCTGTCCATCATTCTTCTGGCACTCTATAAGATCTAAACACTTGAATCTATTTGTCACTTCCACTATATAATCATAATGGATTTGATTTAGGTCATACCTAAATGGTCTAGTGGTTTCCCTACTTTGCTCAATTTAAGTTCAAATTTTGCAACAAGTAATTCATGATATGAGCCACAGTCAGCATCAGGTCTTGTTTTGCTGAATGTATTTGCTTCTCTATTTTTGGCAGCAACGAATATAATCAATCTGATTTTGGTATTGACCAGATGGTGATGTCCATGTATGAAGTCATCTCTTGTGTTGTTGGAAAAAGGTGTTTACTTCGACCATTGTGCTCTCTTGGCAAAACTCTGTTAGTCTTTCCTTTGCTTCATTTTGTCCTCCAAATTGAAACTTGCCTGTTACTCTGGGTAACTCTTGAATTCCAATTTTCACATTGCAGTTCCTTATGATGAAAAGGACTTGTGTGTGTGTGTGTGTGTGTGTGTGTGTGTGTGTGTTAGTTCTAGAAGGTCTTGGAGATCTTAATAGAATCATTATACTTCAGCTTCTTCATCATTAGTGTTGGGGCATAGACTTGGATTATTGTGAGATTGAATGGTTTGCCTTGGAAATAGACTGAGATCATTTGTTGTTTTTGAGATTGCATCCACATACTGCATTTCAGATTCTCGTTGACTATGAGCTATTCCATTTATTTTAAGGGATTCTTGCCCACAGTAGTAGATATAAGGGTCATCTGAATTAAATTCTCTCATCCGGGTCCATTTTAGTTCAGTTCAATTCAGTTCAGTTGCTCAGTCATGTCTGACCCCGTGGACTGCATCAGGCCAGACTTCCCTGTCCTTCACCAACTCCCTGAGCTTTCTCAAACTCATGTCTTTTGAATCAGTGATGCAATCCAACCATCTCATCCTTTGCCATCCCTTTCTCCTCCTAAAAGGTCAATGTTCACTCTTACATCTCCTGTTTGACCACTTCGTTCTTTACAATATCAGACTTTACTTTCACCACCAGACACATACACAACTAGGCATCATTGCTGCTTTGGCTCAGCCTCTTTTTTCTGAAGCTATTTCTCTGTTCTTCTCCAGTAATATATTGGGTATTACTGACTTTTGGGGTTCACCTTTCAGTATCATATCTGTTTGCCTTTTCATAACATAATTACATAATAGATAAACTTGAAACTCATGTGATGCTTGAGTAACTCATGGTATTTACCTGACCAGTTGTAACTCTTAATGGACATGTGCTGCAACTTGGCCTGAAAAGCCATAATTACCTTGTGTTCACATTCTTGATGAATGAAGATTTGGGTTACACCAACAGGAAAACTTCCATTACCTGCCAAAGTGATAATAGAAGTTGAGGAGTAGATTGAAGAAGAGGAAAAATTGGAATGCCAGTTGCAAACATGAGACCAGTTGCAGTGATGAAGGCTACAGTTCAGTCCATTTATGTCCTTTTATAAGATTCTTCTCAGAAAGAAATGTACTTGAAAACCATCAAGGAGTTGTTCCCCAAATGTAGAGAGCAATGGACATGTGTGAGGCAAGAGATGGACCAGCCTGGCCATGGAGATACACTGCTCAGAGCTCGTTCAAGAGAGATATATAGTTTTATGACAGCCCTGTATACAACAGGGTGTATAGTTTTATGACAGCTTTTAGCTCCATCTTCTACAACAGTATTCATAATGAAGCTACACTGCCATCACCTTACCAGCTGCCTATAACCAATGGCTAATCATAGTAGTCCCTGGAGAAGGAAATGACAACCCACTCCAGTATTTTTTCCTGGTAAATCCCATGGACAGAGGAGCCTGGAGGACTACAGTTCATGGGATCACAAAGACTCAGACATGATTGAGGAACTGAGTCAGCATAGTAGGGGGTTTTAGAGCTGATTCATTCTTATCTGACATGGAACTCCTCCAGTGAGTAATTTCCACTTGGATATTCATCACCAGTCTGGTTGACTTTTTCAGAACTATACTGTTCATCCAAGACTTCATAACTCATCTTTCCTGTCTTTCCTTCTTTCACATGTTCTGTGCCTACATCATGCTATAAAGGCTATAAATTCTCTGCCTCTTGTTCCTCTTTTATCTTTCACAGGTGTTCTCACAATCTTTTATCCCTTGTCTTGGAATCTTACCTAATGTCTTGGTGTCTGCTTCCTGCAGAGCTTGAATTGATAGAACTACAAGCATGCAAAGTAAAGGGAAAACTGGTGTTTTTAAGAGCTAAATTACAGAGAAAAATAAAATAAAATAACCACCTTGCTTACTATTCATTTCCCAGAAAAGTGACTGGCATTCTTAGAGAATAAAAAGATGAGTGTTACATCAGGCAGGACATTATTTATAAGTATCACGGTGTAATTGTACACAATACAGATATTATATAACAAAAATAAACTCTTCAAATTAAATATAAATGGATGAATACTATATATATTCAAGTTAAATACAAACATTAAGAAAATGTAATTGAAAAATATGCTACTGATCACAAAATTTAAAAAAATGGTGAACTCCTGAAATGACAAGTAAATAGTAAAGAAATTTAAAATGCACACCACCTCTGTGAAGAATAATGAAAAATTTATACACTGATGTATGGGGTTAAATAGTACTCAACCAAAATACATGCCTACTTTGAGCCCCAGAATGTGACCTTACTTTAATATAGGACATTTAGTTACTATTTGTTAGATGTAGTTAGCTAAGGTGAGATCATAGTGAATTAGGATAGTATGTGAATTCAAAGACTGGTGTCCTTATAAGGTCATATGAGGACATACAAAGGAGAAAAAGTCCCTATGATGGCAGAGGTAAAGGTAGGAATAATGTGGCTGTAAGACAAGGAATGCCAAGATCAACCTGGAGCCAACAGAACTTGAAAACAGAGAGGAAGATTTCTTCTCTAGAGCCTTTAGAGGGAACATAATCCTACTGACACATTAGTTTTGAACTTCAAGCATCCAGAAGTGTAAAGGAATAAATCCTTATTGCTCTAAGCCTCCCTAGTCTGTAAGTATTTGTTCTGGCAACCTTTAGAAACTAACACAATTGAAAATATAGAAAATATTTTACAATATCCAACAGTTCATATTTCTTAAAATAGATATGGATATGTCAGTGTTACACAAAAAAGTAGACTTTTAAGTCACGTGAATTTTGATTATGAAATGTTTGTGAAAAGGACATCCAAGTCTAGAGTTTAAAACAATTACTATCAATGTATTATTGTTTTACCATGTCATTAATACTTGGCTTTGAATATACTTCGTTAGTCATGGTCATAGAACAAATGCTCAGTGGCTGACAGATGTTGGTTTCGAGTCTCCCCAAATATTATAGACTCTAAATCTGATCACAAAATATTTTGATTGATAGAATTACTTTAATTCTTAAAGCTTTAGGGAAGGAAAAAAGAATAATAACTGCTCCAAAGGGAGCAATGACTATTACTACTATTAAAGACTTTAAGTATTTTTTCTTAATTCAATCAGTATAATGTCAAATCTTATAAAAAATTGAAACTTGTGTGCTATTCATTGATTGTTATAGAGAAAAGTGAAGCTGACTAAGCCAGAAGGGAGTCAAGGAAATGTTCTTAATCATGCTTATATTCACATCAAGCTATAAGCATTGTGTCTCTTCAGTAGAATTCTAGCTTTTTAGCTGCTTCCAATAAAAAAACAGAAACTATGCATGGTATTGGCTTATTTACATACATTCCAAATGTAGAAGACCTTCAACTTTACTATTCATCCCTACATATAATTCTTTTCTCAGTTCAGTTCAGTTCAGTCGCTCAGTCGTGTCCGACTCTTTGCAACCCCATGAATTGCAGCACGCCAGGCTTCCCTGTTCATCACCATCTCTCGGAGTTCACTCAGACTCGCGTCCATCGAGTCCGTGATGCCATCCAGCCATCTCATCCTCGGTCGTCCCCTTCTCCTCCTGCCCCCAATCCCTCCCAGCATCAGAGTCTTTTCCAATGAGTCAACTCTTCGCATCAGGTGGTCAAAGCACTGGAGTTTCAGCTTTAGCATCATTNGCTTGTGCCAGGGGCGGTTGCAAAATGTCAATGGGAAAGCAAGAAAGGGAACCACAAAAGCTGATGGCTTGTGATGCCCACTAACATAAATTCACATGTTACGCTTGTTTTTCTTTTCCTGGATGGAAGCATCACTCGAATCGTTTTTTACTAGACCTTGCCCATTTTCATTAGCCAAGTGCTGGGGGCTATACATGCTTTACTTAGTTTAATTCTCAAGGCTGCATGACAATGGTGGTTCTATGAGAGGCATCTTTGATGGGAGAGGAAATTGAGGCCCAGGGAGGTTAAGCAACTTGCCAAAGGTCACACAGCTATGGAGGCAAAGACGGACTCCAGGTCTGCGCGCTCCTGCCCCAGAGCACACCATCTTCACCAGATGGGTCAGTGAAGAGAATGGCTACTTACACAATGGGGTCAGTGACACCCCCACACATGCCAGAGGATGGCCCCACTTTAACAAACCCCACAGGCAAAGTCAAAGCAGGACTGGGATGAAAGACAGGAAGGCGAGGCAGGATGGTGTAGGATCAGATCTTGTCGATACTTAATTTTGATATTCTGTTCACCATAGAATTTTTTGCCAACAAATCCATGCTGGCATATCCAAGCAAAGCTTTGTCTGTCTAGTCAGTTCAGTGCAGTTCATTCGCTCAGTCATGTCCAACTCTCTGCGACCCCATGAACTGCAGCACGCCAGGCCTCCCTGTTCATCACCNAGTTTAGTTAGTCTTCTGTTATGAAGTCATACTAGGACTAGGGTAAAGGAGGGCCCAGTGCTTTGAATAACTAAACAAAGTTGACTATAAGTGCATAAAAAAAAGAATATAATCTAGTGTAACTCAAGTATAGAGTTCAAAGCTGGAAGTTGTGATAAATGAGATAGGAAATAAATTATGGTACTACATCATGCATGTTTTTGTTAACTTTCTTATGATATGTAGATTTCCTTCCAAAAGCTAAGCTGAGATTCTTCAAGTTTCTTAGATTCTCTTTGGTCTTTCCTACTTCTATGCTGTAAACCTATTCCCATTTTTGCCTTCATAACTCTAAGGCTTCTTAGGTCTCAGGTTTCACATTACTTCCTCAGAGAAACTGTTGTGGTTTGCAAAATTAAAAAATGACCCACAATGACCNATTCTCTTTGGTCTTTCCTACTTCTATGCTGTAAACCTATTCCCATTTTTGCCTTCATAACTCTAAGGCTTCTTAGGTCTCAGGTTTCACATTACTTCCTCAGAGAAACTGTTGTGGTTTGCAAAATTAAAAAATGACCCACAATGACCTGGCCTCTAAATACCATTCTTTGAGTGTGATTAAGAACTATAGATATGATGAGATAAAATTCATACAAAGGGAAATTATCCTGGGTGGTCTTGACAGCCAGATAAACCCTTAAAAGAATGTGAAGTATCAGAGAAGTTCCTCTGCTTGTCCTGGAAAAAAGCCATAGTATTGGGAATTGCCTTTACAAAGAGCCACAGGAGATCTCAGTCCTACAACCACAGGAACTGGATTCTGTCAGTAATTTGACTGAGCTTGGAAAAGGACTCCAGGGTTTAAATAAGACTGAAGAGACAGTCAACATGTTGATTTCAATCTTATAAGATCCTCAGCAGAGAAACCAATTAACCTGTGTTTGAACTTCCAATAAATGGAAACTGAAAAAAATAAACTCATGTTGCTTCCAGCTGCTGAGTTTGTGGTGATTTTTATGAAGCAATCTGAAAGTAATAGACTTCTAAAATTCTTACTCTAGGAATTTCCCTGATATAATACCACAGAACACAGTTCTTTCTGTTTTGTTCACCCGTGCACCAACTACTTTACCTGGCATGCAGTGTACCTTCAAAAAATATTTATTAACTCAGTGAGATATGGGGGGTGTGATCAAAAGGTTTGAAGTATTGGAATGAAATGGTAGATACCCCAAACATTAACTATAATTACAAGCAATTTTGTACATGATCTGTTTCCAAGTAATTTGTGAGCTATATGTTTTACCATTGGCAGACCACCTAAGCTTTCTCTACACATTTGCTTTACACTTGTATATTTCTGTCTACATGTTATTTCTCTGGTGATACATCATTTTCTCTCATTCTATTCTCACTTGTCTAGTTTCCAACATTTTCTTGTGTTAACCAGAAAAGCACACACTTCTGAATCCTCCTCATGCTCCATTGTCCCAATATGTCATATAATCAGTGAACCCTTCCTCATTAGCTGTGCTTTCCATAAAAGTCATCTTTGGTTTTCAGATGACAGATTCGTGAGATACGTGCTTAGTTTTCTTGAATTATGGAATAATTCACATCAATACCTAGTTCTGCATTTTGGCTGAGGGAACTATCACTGGTTTGTGGCTTTCAAGTCTATAATTGTCCTCTCAATAACCACAGGCATCAGTTTTAGAAGTCATTTGATAACTAATAAAGAAAAAAGCAAATAACTGCAATGTGTTCATCAGGTTAGATCTGATACACTGCTACTTTCTTACGTAGTTTTTTTAGACTAAACACAAATTTTTGTTGTTTTCGTAAGAATACATTTTTTGTTGATTTTTAACATAGCCAGTGTACATTTAAACTTTGAATACTTGTACATTAGCATAAATAACATTATAAGAATTTATTCCCCTCTCAAAATTTTTTTAATTGTCACTCTCTTCTCACCCTCTTAATGATTGACATACAATGGAAAACATGATTTACTTCATTTTGCTGTACTTTATTCTGTTTTACTCTCTTTTGCACCCTTCATTTTCCATTTTTTTCCTGTTGCAATGTCCCAAATATGACTGCAAAAATCATGACATTGCAAGAAACCAAATATGATTGCAAAAGTCATGACATTGCAAGAAATCCCTTGGATGAGGACTATTACTGGTCTATAATTTCCTAAGAAGTGGTGGTCATGAGACCTTTTAAACATACTACTTGTACACATGCAAAGGAGCATGTGTCATTAGTGAATAGATCTCTCAGAGAGCCACTGAAGTAACTAAACTTCTATTTATTTCTCTGTGTATCCAGAGGAGTTATTGGATCCAGGAATCTCTAAATGAAAAATCTTTCTTCTTTCTAATCCTTGTGTCTCACGCTGGGTCTCTCTTATTATCTCACTCATCAATACATATGTAAACATAGAAGTTTCAAGGTATGAGGAACAAATATAGGGCTGTTTATGAATTATAGGCACTGAAATTTCTGTTGTTGGTCCTTTCTAAGAAGGAAGGAAGTCTGGGACAGAAGAAATTGAGATAATATGCTGACTCCGGGGAGAAAAATATCCTCCATTGTAAGGGGTCACACTTGACAAGGTTCAGGTTAAGTATGCAAATAGTCAGAGTTTAGAATTCTGCATAGAGTAATTGTCACATTAAAAGAACACAGTTCAACAAAAGTATAATAAAACATCTCTTCTGTGTCCTAGTTTGATAAATTCCTCAGGATCTTTGTTCCTAATAAAGCAATTGTCACAGAAAATAATTCACTCAACTAAAAAAATACATTGATCTTAATACAAATACTTGTAAGACACTTACATATATACATAAAAAATACAGAAAATAAGTGATATATCACAACAATAAGTATGAATATGAGGTATGCACATTACCTAAGCTTATTTTTTTTTTTCTATTTAATGTTGGATAGCTGCTGAAACTCCAGTACTTTGGCCACTTCATGTGAAGAGTTGACTCATTGGAAAAGACTCTGATGCTGGGAGGGTTTGGGGGCAGGAGGAGAAGGAGACAACAGAGGATGAGATGGCTGGATGGCATCACGGACTCGATGGACGTGAGTCTGAGAGAACTCCGGGAGTTGGTGATGGACAGGGAGGCCTGGCGTGCTGCGATTCATGGGTTCACAAAGAGTCGAACACGACTGAGCGACTGAACTGAACTGAACTGAAAATTGGATATGATTGCATAAATAAATAAGATGTGCAACTACTAATGAAATAAATTAAAGAAATGATTTCAGACTTTCAGAAAGAAACAGCTAATCTCTCTAGGATTGTAAAGATTTTCTAGTTCACAGCAATTAGTCAAAGTTAATAAAACAATTTCAATTTGCACTAAAGATCAGTTATCTAATTTCTAAGCACAGCAGAATTCTACATCTACATTTTGCATCAGCCATGAGAAGCCAGGATCAAAATGTCGGGTAAATGTTCTTCACACACTGTGTGACCAAGGGGGAGCTAGTGAACAAGATGGGTGTTGTGTTCCTTGTGTACCTTTAACACATCACTGTAACTGTGCAGTTACAACTTTGTAATGCTTTCCTTTGAAAATAAATTTACATCTTTTAGTTTCTAAGAAGGAATAGGAAAATTGGCTGGATTTCATAAAGTGGATTTTGTCCAGAGAATGCTGGTTCAAGTCTGGTGACTACATTTTCATTTTTGTTCATACCTTTACCAGTTGATGCACAAAGTTGAAACAACTTTGAAGTTAATGGGATTAGATAGGCTCAAAGGTTCCAATGAAACAAAGTAAAAGGAAATTCCTGGTATTCAACAACACAGTTTAAAAAAAAAAAAACAATTTTTGAGAAAATTTACTTCTCTCTAAATCAAATATGGCATGAGGTCCATGAAAATGACATTTTCAATTTCAATTTCTAAGAAAGAAGTTAACATGGAGAAAAACTTTATTATTGTTGACATTTTCAGAGTATTTTGAGACTCAGAGAAAATTATTTTCTCCTTCCTAATCTACAGCTTGAATATTTAAAGAGGATTTGTATTTTTTAATTGAAGAAAATCATGAGTATTTAAACATGAAACAAAAACTTACTAAATTACTTACTCATTATGAGCTAAGACTGTATCTATGACTTTAAAAATAAAAGGAAAATAGGACCAAGTGCAGCCCTCAAAAAGGGCTGTGACAAATGACACATACACAGATTTTTAAAACACACATGGTTACATAAAAAAGCTATGTGTGAAGTGCTGAGAAGTGTTAAGGTAACTTGTTTTAAAGTTTGTGCACACACACACACACACACACAAAACATAAAGTAGATACTCCATGCAAAGCAAGAATAATGCTATAGAAGTGAGAAATGTAATGCTATGAATAAAAAAGTATGTCACTCAGTTTGTCCAGAACATGGGATCTATTTGGGCAAGTAAACTGGAAATTGTGGCCAGGTAAGTAAAATCACTGCAGATGGTGACTGCAGCCATGAAATTAAAAGACGCTTACTCCTTGGAAGAAAAGTTATGACCAACCTAGATGGCGTATTCAAAAGCAGAGACATTATTTTGCCCACTAAGGTCCGTCTAGTCAAGGCTATGGTTTTTCCAGTAGTCATGTATGGATGTGAGAGTTGGACTGTGAAGAAGGCTGAGCACTGAAGAATTGATGCTTTTGAACTGTGGTGTTGGAGAAGACTCTTGAGAGTCCCTTGGACTGCAAGGAGATCCAACCAGTCCATTCTAAAGGAGATCAACCCTGGGATTTCTTTGGAAGGAATGATGCTAAAGCTGAAACTCCAGTACTTTGGCCACCTCATGCAAAGAGTTGACTTATTTGAAAAAACTTTGATGCTGGGAGGGATTGGGGGCAGGAGAAGAAGGGGACAACAGAGGATAAGGTGCTGGATGGCATCACTGACTCGATGGATGCAAGTCTGAGAGAACTCCAAGAGTTGGTGATGGACAGGGAGGCCTGGCGTGCTGCGATTCATGGGATCACAAAGAGTCGGAAACGACTGAGTGAATGAACTAAACTGAAATATTCAAAAGTTAGAAAGACTTTGAAAGCTGTGCTAATGTGTTTGCTTATTTCCTAAGTTCATTAGTGAAGCTTTCACATTTTGCTTTAGATCTAGGATCATATTAAGGACAGATATGAGGTAATCACAATTCACAGTTGTTAAAAGGCTACTCTCATAGTCAATGAAAAATATTATAAATATTTAAATTGAATGATAGTGAGAGTAGGGAAGGGCAACATCTATTTAGGAAATAAAATTAATCACCAATCAAAATCTTAACAATAAATTGCATTCATTATAACTGGCAAAAGACTATCATAATGTAATAGATATGCAACTTCTCACACAGAAGAGATTTAATAATAAAACTGTACAATTAAGAAATAAGGGTTTAAGGGTTATGAAAAAGCAATCAAATAGCTAAACCAAATGTCCTTGCCTGTGACATAGGGATTATAGATGGGGACTTGAATGAAAGAACAACATTTTAAAACTGAAATGTAGATATGGGGCTAAAAAAGAAAACCTCTGCATATCAGAATATTAAATACCTAATAAATGTAAGCTGAGAATAAATGTCTCCAATTAAGAGTTACCATGCTGAAAACATTGGGGGGAAAAATCCTCATTTTCATTTTCATTACTAATATGAATGAGCTATTAGTTTGGCTGTATCTATTACCATAAATGTTAAAGATGGCTAAAATGAACAGATAGGGCATGCAAAATGCAACACAGTAAAGCATAGTCACATCTAAAAACTACGTAATTGGATTTATTTCAAGCTCTATTCTTTAGAAAAAAATTATTATCCATTCATTCCTCAATGTGACAGTCTATCTACAAAGTCCCACAACTAACATCATACTTAATGGTGAAAAGCTGAATGCTTTCCTCTATGTTAGGAAAAAAACAAGGAAGTCCAGTCTCACCATTTCTATTTAGCATCATGCTAGAAGCCCTAGCTAGTGCAACAAGACAAGAAAAGGAAATAAAAGGGACACTAAGGGAGAAAAAAAAACAAAACAAACTGTAGACAACATGATTCTTTGCATAGAAATTCTCACAGATTATACAAAAAAGATGCTAAAATTGATAAATGAGCTTAAAGCATTTCAAGATATAACATCTATATATGTAAATATACATATGTTTCTATAGTAAAAAATATTTGATAATTTAAGTAAAAAATGACTTTAAATAGCGATAAAATCATTAAGCATAGTATTTTTTTAACTGAATATGTATACTGTTTACATGCTTACACAAAAAAACACTGATGAAACTAAAATAAACCTTAATAATAAATCTATAAATATGCATTATTTCTGGATTGGAAAAGTCAACATTGTTAAAATACCAGTTCTTCCCTAAACTGATTTATAGTTTTAACATAATACCTACCAAAATATCAACAGGACTTTCTAATAAAAATCTATAGACTTTTTGTAAAACATATACAGGCAAGTCAAGGAACAAGAATAAGGAAAAATGTTTTGGAAAAAAAAAAAAAGGCACGAGGACTTATTCTACCTAATTTCAAGGCTTACTATAAGGCTATAGTTATCACAACAAAGTGGTACCAGTGAAAATATAGATAAAAGGAGAAGAGAATAATAGAAGCAATGGAAAAAATAAATGGAATAGGAGTCAACCTATACATGGTCAGTTGATTTTCATGGCTGCAATCACCATCTGCAGTGATTTTGGAGCCCCCCAAAACAAAGTCTGACACTGTTTCCACTGCTTCCCCATCTATTTCCCATGAAGTGATGGGACCAGATGCCATGATCTTAGTTTTCTGAATGCTGAGCTTTAAGCCAACTTTTTCACTTTCCTCTTTCACTTTTGTCAAGAGGCTCTTTAGTTCCTCTTCACTTTCTGCCATAAGGGTGATGTCATCTGCATATCTGAGGATTTTGATATTTCTCCCAGCAATCTTGATTCCAGCTTGTGCTTCTTCCAGCCCAGCGTTTCTCATGATGTACTCTGCATATAAGTTAAATAAGCAGGGTGCAATATATAGCCTTGACATACTCCTTTTCTTATTTGGAACCAGTCTGTTGTTCCATGTCCAGTTCTAACTATTGTTTCCTGACATGCATATAGGTTTCTCATGAGATATGTCTTAACCATAGATAATTCAAAATTAGTTACTTCAATCCTGGGTAATAGGAGTTGATGGACTGGAAATATTTGGTAACTTTGTATATAATTCCCTTATGAGGCAAAGTGAGTTTAAGAAGGCTTTGAGAGGTAAAGTGGGTTTTCTAAGGTCAAACAGCTAATTAGAGATCAAATTGAGTATAAAACCAAATCTCCTAGGCATTAAAAGTAACTTTTTCCCCCACTATTTATATTAACATCTTAGTTTTTATTTCTTTATTTTTAAACATTCACTTTCTATCAGCAAATAAATACATTAGATTATGGCAGTTATCAGTAAGGAAAAATATTACTATGAAATCAATAATTCACTATAACCATTATTAGTGTTTATGGCATATTCATTTATGTGTATAATTTTGTTTGACAACACATACACTTTTGTATTCAGCTTGTTCTCACTTAATGTGAAGTCAACATAACAGATATATTTTTTGCAGGCAGCTCTGCCTACTCAGTCACTGGTACTCCAAATGATTGTGTAGAATTTCTTCCAGTGCATACATTCCAATTTATTGAGCTCTTTCCCTATTGTTAGAAATTTAGTGTTTCAATTGAAAACTATCACGATATTATATTTAAAATTCAACACAATCTAAATGAATCACTGTGCTTCTTTTTGCAAAGAAAAAATAATGGACTAGAAAAATATAAACATAGAAGTCAGGTGAGGTAATTTATGGCCTAAATAATAAAAATAAGTCATAGAAAACAACTCAAAGTGCTTGATGGATGACTCAAGAATGTTATGGACTCAAAAATGACCTTCTGATTTCTATGCATTTTTAAAACTGATCCTTATCTCATTATTTTGTATTTGTTTCTCTTTGACTTCTACCTGGGCTTCCACAGTGGCTCAAGAGTAAGGAGTCCACCTGCAATGCAGAAGCCATAGGAGACATGAGTTCAATCCCTGGGTTGGGAAGATTCCCTGGAGGAGGGCATGGCAGCCAACTCCATTATTCTTGTGGAGAATCCCATGAACAGAAGAGCCTGGTGGGCTACCATCATGGGGTCACAAAGAGCTGGATGTAACTGAAGCAACTTAACGTACACATATGCTTTCCACATAAGTAACTAAAATTCAAATTTTAGGAACAAATATTTTCTTTGTATTATAATTTACTTATGTCAATATGCTCTTCTTCCATAGTCATTAACTTAATAATATTTTCTCATAGGTGTTTGTATACCTTTAGAGCTGAAAAAAATTGTATGTCATCTAGTTCATCTAGGAGCCCAGTAATGGTTGGACCCACTTGAAGTCATACATTTATTAATAGGGTAGTACTGGTTCTCATGGTCCTACCTCCAGTGTTCATTTCCTTACACTAAGCTATATAATAGCAGCAGCAGCAGTAGTGTTTGTAGTAATGGTATGGGACAGCAACTAATTTTTGTTGATATCTTTTTAGGTTACATGCATGATTTTAAGATCTTAGCATACTTTGCTTCATTCCATCTTTACATAACACCCACAGGATAAGAATCCTGATGATAAAACCCCAGATGATAAAACTGAGAATTAGAAGTCATATAACTAATAAGTAGTGAATCTGGGACTCCAATTCAGAACTTAAATATCTTATCATGATCATCATAATAAAACACAATAATAAAGAATTAGTGAAACATTTAACATATTGATATTGTTTTATGTTAATGTTTGATATTTAATAACAAAAATTAGTCATCTATAAAATGACTTTTCATAAAGACTGTTTCCAACTTACTTGAATATTACTTTAAGTAAACTTTGATATGCAACAATATACATGGTGAAATGATCAGCTTTCATAATGTAGACATCTGGTAAAATAAATATTTTATCTCATAAAATTCAGATTTCAAAAGTTATGATTAGATTCCCTGTATACTAAGAATGAACAAGCAGAATTTGAAGTTAAAAACAAATTACAATTTACATTAGCTTCTCCTAAAATGAAGTATTAATTTAACAAAATATGTACAAGATCCATATAAGAAACATTATAAAACTCTGATGAAAGATATCAAGAAAGAGTTACATAAATGGACAGATAACTCTATTCATGGATAACAAGATTCACTACTGTTAAGAAGTTAGTTCTCAAAACTGATGTGTAGATTCAATGCAACTCCAATCAAAATCCTAGTGAGCAATTTTATAAATATTGATGAACTCATTTGGAGATTTATATACAGAAGTGCAAAACCCACGAGTCAACTTATTGTTGAAGAAGAACAAAGTCAAAGGGAACAAAGTCTGCCTGTAAGACATACTAAAAATCACAGACAAAAGAGTGTGATGCGGCAAAAGAATGGACAAATAGACCAATGCTGCTGCTGCTAAGTCACTTCAGCCGTGTCTGACTCTGTGTGACCCCATAGACTGCAACCCACCAGGCTTCTACGTCCCTGGGATTCTCCAGGCAAGGACACTGGAGTGGGTTGCCATTTTCTTCTCCAATGCATGAAAGTGAAAAGTGAAAGTGAAGTCGCTCAGCCATGTCCGACTCTTTGCAACCCCATGGACTGCAGCCTACCAGGCTCGTCTGTCCATGGGATTTTCCAGGCAAGAGTACTGGAGCGGGGTGCCATTGCCTTCTCCAATTGGACCAAGAGAAATCTTTTAATGTTTCATGTAAATATTATCAACTCATCATTGACAAAGGAGCAAGCACAACACATTGGAGCAAAGACTGTCTTTTCAACAAATTGTCTTGGTACAACTGGACATCAACACGCAAAAAAGAAAAAGAATATACCCAGAAACCTTATACCCTTCACAAAAATTAACTCAAAATGAACCAGAGACCTATATGTAAGATAAAAAACTATAAAACTCCTAGAGGATAACAAGGGAGAGAACTAGATGACTTAGAGTATGATGAGAAAATTTTAGATACAACACCAAAGTTACAATAAAAGAAAGAAATGACAAAACTGGACTTCTTTAAAATGAATACTTTCTGTTCTATGGGAGCCAATATCAAAAGAATGAAAATGTAAGCCACAGACTGGGAAAAATATTTGTAAAGCACACATTTGAGGAAAGACTATTATTTAAAATATACAAAGAACTCTTAATCTTAACAATAAAAAAAAACAAACAATCCAATTAAAAAATTAACAAAGACTTGAAAAGACTCTGCACAAGAGAAGATATATGGGTGGAAAGTAACTATATAAAAAGATGCTCTAAGTCATATATCATTAGGGAACTGCAAATTAAACAAAATCAGATGCCACTACTTATGTATCAGAATGGCCAAAATTACCCTGACAACACCAAATTCTGATGAGGATGTGCATTGCATTAGAGCAATAGGAACTCCTCTTTTCCAGTGGGAATGCAGCCAGATTGGAAGACAGTTCAGCAGTTTCTTACAAAACTAAGCATACTTTTAGCACATAATTTAGCAATCCTCTACTTGATATTTACTCAAGTTAACTGAAAAGTTAAAAGTGCACAAAAATCTACACATGGAATTTATAGCAGTTTTATTCATAATTGCTCAAATGTGGAAGCATCCCAGATATCTTTCAGTAGGTGAATGGATAAATAAACTGTGGAGCATCCAGGCAATGGAATATTATTCATCACTGAAGAGAAAGAGCTCCTAAGCATGAAAAGCCATGAAGGAACCTTCAGTTCAGTTGCTCAGTCATGTTATGGGTAGACTCTTTGCTACCCATGGACTGCAGTATGCCAGGCTTCCCTGTCCACCACCAACACCTGAGGCTTGCTCAAACTCAGGTCCATCAAGTTGATGATGCCATCCAACCATCTCATCCTCTGTCGTCCCCTTCTCCTCTTGCCTTCAATCTTTCCCAGCTCAGAATCTTTTCCACTGAGTCAGTTCTTCGCATCAGGAAGCCAAAGTATTGGAGTTTCAGCTTCAGCATCAGTCCTTCCAATGAATAATGAGGACTGATTTCCTTCAGGATGGACTGGTTGGACCTCCTTGCAGTCCAGGGGACTCTTAAGAGTCTTCTCCAATACCACAGTTCAAAATCATCTGTTCTTTGGCATTCAGCTTTCTTTTTAGTCCAGCTTTCACATCCATACATGACTAGTGGAAAAACCACAGCTTTGACTAGACAGACCTTTGTCAGCAAAGTAGTGTCTCTGCTTTTTAATATACTGTCTAGGTTTGTCATAGCATTTCTTCCAAGGAACAAGTGTCTTTTAAGCTCATGTCTATAGTCACCATCTGCATGTTAAAAAATGAAAGAAAGCAGTTTTAAATGGCTATGTACTGTACAATTCCAACTATGTGACATTCTGGAAAAAATGGAGCTATGGACACATTTAAAAGATCTGTGAGGATTTCCCTAGTGGTCCAAGGAAGAATCAGCCTTACAATGCAGAGGACGTGAGTTCACTCCCCAGTTGAGGAACTAAAATCCCACATGCCACAGTGTCACTAAGCCTATGAGCCACAACTAGAGAGCCCACATGCCACAACTAGGGAGTCTGTGTGCCACAATAAAAGATCTGAGCACTGCAACTGAGACCTGATGCAGCCAAATAAATAATTAATTTCAAAACAGATCTGTGATTGGTGGGGGTAGAGTGAAGAGAGGGATGACTATTGCTATTCTGTGCAATACTACAATGGTGAATTACTATACATCTGTCACATCCATAGGAGGTACAACACCAAGAGTGAGTTGTAATGTAAACTACAGACTTTGGGTGACAATAATGTGTCATTGTAAGTTCACTTATTATAAAAAATATATCACTTAGGAGTGGGAGGTTAATAGTGAGGCAGGTTGTACATTTATCAGGATTGGGGTATATGGGAATTTACTGTGTTTTCTACTCAATTTTTGCTGAACTTAAGGTCATTTTTAAAGTAAAGTCTACTAGTTAAAATAATTAACATTAGAAAGTAATATTTGTGCAGATCATTTCCATAGAAAAGATATCCCTTTAAAGTCCACAGGAAAATACTGTGACTACAGTAGTACAACCAGTGACCACCATACATATAATACATACACGAAGACTGCCTACTAAATCACTACCAAGAATTTTTGCACTTCCAGAAACACTGAAAAGGCAACTGTGTGACTGTTCAATAAGGAGTGCCAAGACTTGCCCACTAAATTCCTGATTGGCTCTTTTCTTAAACCTTAACTATCAGTAAGTTATTCTATTTCACATTAAAGTAAAGACCTAAAAATACCACATTTATTTTTACTTCTCATCCTGCAGTCTTCTCTGCCCTCTCAAATATTATTTCTTGCCAGACTTGCAGAACTACCTGTGACTCTCAGAAGAGGTTCTAATTCTTGGCTAATCTCGCCTCTGTGTCTCACAGGTGTTGTAGCCTCATTTATCTTCTTTCTCTCTGGAGTTGTACAACCAAGAACTGTCACGCCCACCAATAAATCTAACCATAATTGTGTTAAGAGCTGGAACTCAGCTTCAGCTTCCCACTAAGTCCATTTTATTCTCACTGTCCCTGGGGGGTAAGTTGGAGAGGAATGTAGTCAGGAATTCACCCAACCAGAAGCATTATCAATTCTCCCTCCAAAGCCATAAAATGTGAAATGCAGTTTCCAAATCCCTTATGCCTATGATTAGAAATTAGAGATTAATAAGGATTGACATTGAAAATTTGCACAGAATCTGTAATTATACCTGAACAAATGAACAGGGGGGAAAATTAAAAAGGGGCCAACTGACTCTGATGCCAGTCAGACCGTTCTTAAAATTACACAGAAATGCTTCCCATTTTGTTTCCCCAAGCTAATACAAAAAGACGTGTGCTCTGCTGGAAAGAAGTGGAATGACAGTCCATAAGAAGGTTTCCAATGTACTAGTTGCACTGTGACGCCCCCACACACTCCACTCTGACCATGTTTTTATATTTTTGATTGGAACGAGCTGTTATTAAATGTGAAAGGGCTGAAATGCATGAATAATAGCTATTAATTATAACAATTTATTAAATGAATAAAGGCAGCTGGGATCTCAGTTTGCCCCTGACACTGTACTGATGAAGCTATAGATAAAGAGAACACACAAAAAGGTTATTTCTAGTTGTTCTGCAGTGCCTCGCTTAAATCTCTTTGTTTATAGTCATGTTGTGATTGCTTTTATCAGAACTGTTCGTTTTCAGGCCTCTTATCAGTGTCACATGTACAACCAAATACACAAAGCTCAACCAATCTTCTGTTGCCTCTCTTTCCCAGTAGAGCATTCTATTCAGGAGAATTCTAAGCTCAATATTACAGTGTGAGGAAAATTGAACAGCGAGACAAAAAGTTATGCAAATACCTCATCGTTTTGACTTAAAAAAAAATGTTTGTAATGAGTAAATGCTTGAGGTCACGTATGGATGTGAGAATTGGACTATAAAGAAACTAAGTGCCAAAGAATTGATGCTTTTGAACCGTGGTGTTGGAGAAGACTCTTGAGAGTCCCTAGGACTGCAAGGAGATCCAACCAGTCATCCTAAAGGAGATCAGTCTTGGGTGTTCATTGGAAGGACTGATATTGAAGCTGAAACTCCAATACTTTGGCCACATGATGCAAAGTGCTGACTCATCTGAAAAGACCATGATGCTGGGAAAGATTGAGGGCAGGAAGAGAAGGGGAGAATAGAGGATGAGGTGGTTGGTTGGCATCACTAAATCAATGGACATGGGTTTGGGTGGACTTCAGGAGTTGGTGATGGACAGGGAGGCCTGGCGTGCTGTGGTTCATGAGGTCGCAAAGAGTCAGACATGACTGGGCGACTGAAGTGAACTGAACTGAAATGCTTGAGGGATCAAATTTATGAAAAATGGTGGCTAAAATATTTCAAGGACTAAAAGTATTTCACCCTCTTACACTTCTGCTTTTGTAGCCACGCTCTAATAACTACAGAGGTAGAACACTGTACTGCTTTTTTTTTTTAGCTAGTAGGCCTGCTTATAGGTAAAAATAAGTATTCTGACTCTCATTTCTATTATAATTTATCCTATTAAATGAATAAGTGCAGTTGTAGGTGCATAAAGATTTGACTTCTTTGTAGATAGATCTATCTATACCATCTGATTTAGAGTTGGAGAGGACTTTCTAAGAATCCTTCCTCTCCATTTGTGTAGATGTTGACTGAAGGTAAGTAACTTTTCACCTCTGGCCTCCATGATACCACTAAATAATTTACCTTCCAACCTATCAATTCTGAAGTCATTCTGTGGAAACTACTTTCCTTGTCTGTGGTATTAACTAAGCTACTATCTCAGCATTTTTCCCTTATCACTTTTATTCTCACTCATTTTCTTTTTTCTTTTCCTCTTCTTACTAAATATATAATAAAAATTCAGAAAAGTAGAGGCAGTTATGAAGGAAAATGGCTGAATTCAGTTCTAGACACTTGAATTTGCATACCTGTTTGATAGTTCATGCCTGTGTGCTAAGTCATTTCAGTTGTGTCTGATTTTTTGTGACCCCCACAGACTTTAGCCCACCAGGCTCCTCTGTCTATGGGATTCTCCCGGCAACAATACTGGAGTGGATTGCCATGCCCTTCTCCCAGGAATCTTCCTGACCCAGGGATCGAACACACGTCTCCTGCATTACAGGTATATTCTTCACCACCGAACCACCTGGTAAGCCCCAACCTAGATGTCATACAAGCAAAGAAAGGATGCATGCTCCATAACTTCAACAGGAGAATCAGATATGTTTCTCTTATATTTATTTTCTTGTTAGTCACATATTAATTTTGCCCAGTTATAAATCAATTAGGCACACTTTCTCTGTGTTAATTTAGGAATTAATATGGATCATTTAAAAATATTTACATGGCATTTTACCACATATAATTTTATATGTTTTCAATCCTGCTAGAGTTTTTAAAAACTCTGCTTGTTGTTAGTGAGAATGACTAAGAAGAGGCACATATTGGGAAAACACACCACCAAGAGATACATATTTGATGAAATATTTTTTGACAACAATGCATATTACAAGTTCTGTACTCACATGTAGGTACTGCTAATTCCTTTGTAATATAATTATTCATAGCTCTTTAGTCTACGGGACTTCCTTCGTGGCTGACTGGTAAAGAATTCACCTGCCAAAGCAGGAGACTTGAGTTTGATCCCTGGGTTGGGAAGATCCCATGGAGAAGGAAATGGCAACCCACCCCAATACTCTTGCCTGGGATATCCCATGGACAGAGGAGACCAGCAGACTACAGCCCATAAGATCACAAAAACTCTGACATAGCAACTTAAAAAAACAACAAAATGAGCCTATAGCCTATACAATGAATTACATTTCTCAAGCACATAAGGGAAGTCAAGAATTTAAATTTTGACTTTGATGAGTAACTAGAGTACCTTTTGGATTTAAAATAAGCTAACGTTGGTTCTAAAATAAGTAGGATTTGGACTTCCTTGGTCGTCCAGTGGGTAAGATTCTGTGATCTCAATGCAGAGGGCCCAGTACCCAGCTCTGGTCAAGGAATTGGATCCCATATGCCAAACTAAAAATCCTACATGATGCAACCAGCAAATCCCTCATCCCGCATACTGAAATGGAGATAGAAGATTCTGAATCTTCAACTAAGACCCAGCATAACCAAATAAATATTTTTTTTAATGGATAAAATAAATAGAATTTGTCTTTAGCTGGTTCATATCAAGCCAACTCTAGAATTCAGTTCAGTTCAATTCAGTCCAACCGCTCAGTCATGTTCTACTCTGTGACCCCACAGACTGCAACATGCCAAGCTTCCCTGTCCACCACCAACTCCCAGAGTTTACTCAAACTCATGTCCATTGAGTTGGTGATGCCTCCACCCATCTCAGTTTCTGTCATCCCCTTCTCCTCCTGCCCTTAATCTTTCCCAGTATCAGGGTCTTTTCAAATGAGTCAGTGCTTCACATCAGGTGGCAAAAGTATTGGAGTTTCAGCTTCAGCATCAGAACTTCCAGTGAATAATCAGGAATGATTTCCTTTAGGATTGACTGGCTGGATCTCCTTGCTGTCCAAGGGACTCTCAAAAGTCTTGTCCAACAACACAGTTTAAAACCATCAATTATTCGGTGCTCAGCTTGTTTATAGTCCAACTCTCACATCCATACATGACCACTGGAAAAACCATAACTTTGACTAGATAGACCTTTGTTGCCAAAGTAATGTCTCTGTTTTTTAATATGCTGTCTAGGTTAGTCACAACTTTTCTTCCAAGTAGCAAGCATCTTTTAATTTCATGGTTGCAGTCAGCATCTGCAGTGATTTTGGAGCCCTTCAAAAATAAAGTCTGTCACTGTTTCCTTATCTATTTGCCATGAAGTGATGGGATCAGATGCCATGGTCTTAGTTTTCTGAATACTGAGAGTTTTAAGCCAACTTTTTCATTCTCCTCTTTCACTTGCATCAAGAGATTCTTTAGTTCTTCTTCACTTTCTGCTATGAGGGTGATGTCATCTGCATATCTGAGGTTATTGACATTTCTCCCAGCAATCTTGATTCCAGCTTGTGCTTCATCCAGTTCAACATTTCTAATGATGTACTCTGCATATAAGTTAAATAAGCAGGATGACAATATACGGCCTTGACGTACTCCTTTTCCTATCTGGAACCAGTCTGTTGTTCCATGTCCAGTTCTAACTGTTGCTTCCTGACCTGCATACAGATTTCTCAGGAGGCAGGTCAGGTGGTCTGATAGTCCCATCTCTTTAAGAATTTTCCAATGTTTTTGAGTTTTAAAACAGGCTGCTTTTTTAGGTTAATCCACTGACCTTAATTTGGGGTACCATTTTCACTTTAGACACCCCAGATCTCCCCACAACTAAAGGAGTGGTTCCCAACAAGTGTGAAGAGGCCTTCAGACACTGTTCAATGCTGGGAACAGTGTCCATTGATGATCACAGCCATGCCTTAGTGGTTGTTAGTGATTTTCTATTTTTATTCAAATTGTTGACTACTTAACATGTCAACTTAAATTTGGCTAAGTGATATCAAATGTTTGGTGTCAATATTTTTTCTTTCTAAAGCAGTATTCCTGAGTTTTTTTTTTTTATTTTCATCACTTTGTGATGTTCTTTTAACCAACAAATCCAAAGAAGAGACTTTGAAAGATCTGTATCACTGTTATGTCTGACACATGATAAAAAAAAAAAAAAAAAAAAACAGTGCTTGAAATCATTATTCTCACAGCTAGTGAACTAAAAATAAAAGCTTTTTTAAAACAAAAGTAAACCCTTGCCAGTACCATTATGAAAACTGTCAGTTTTACTTTTCAAGAGTAAAAGTGGATCAGGGTGTGTATTGACTCTCTGAAAAAAATCCCATCTCTCACCAACCAACCTGGTGCCCCAAAGATGAAGAGACTTTTGAGTAAAATGTCACATAGTTCTGAGACTCAGGGGCAGAACTCAGAGAGAGATGGTGAGAGAGCAACCATCCCAATATCCAGATCACTCTTCCACACAAACACAATATAAGAACATCTCCCCATGCAGCAATTGTTGATCATTCTATTTGTGTTGATATTTTATCAGTGTGGAATCATGTATAAACTTGAAATGTCTGCAAATATGCTTGACAGCGTTCCTAATAAAGGAATGCAACTTAAATCTGTGATGACTTTTTTTTCATTAAGCTGATTGTTGGAGATCAAAAAAGTTTCATAATATACTATGTGGCTGAAGAAGTAAGGCATTTTTATATGTTTATAAATTGATAAAAGACTAAAACATTAAATAGATTAGTAGACCTTTTAATTTCACTTTTGGATTCTGTTTCATTGTTATGCTCACATATGAAAGCAATTATATATATATATATATCAAATCATTACAGTTTTTTGTGTAATAAAAAGTTGAGAATAAACAAAAATGTCCATTAATAGGAAACATTCTATGAAATATTTACATAAAGTAATACAGTGCCTAAAGAAATGTCATTTTATGTACTGGTATAGAAAAATCATGGCACCCCACTCAAGTACTCTTGCCTATAGAATCCCATGGATGGAGGAGCCTGGTAGGCTGCAGGCCATGGGGTCGCCGAGAGTTGGACACGACTGAGTGACTTCACTTTCACTTTTCACTTTCATGCATTGGAGAAGGAAATGGCAACCCACTCCAGTGTTCTTGCCTGGAGAATCCCAAGGACGGCGGAGCCTGGTAGGCTGCCATCTATGGGGTCGCGCAGAGTCGGACATGACTGAAGTGACTTAGCAGCAGCAGAGAAAAAATTCAAATAATATTTTAAGTGAACAAAGCAAGTTGCTGAAGAGCATGTAGAGTATGCTACTAGTTTGATGAAATGAAGAAAAGCTGTACTTCTAACAGATATATGTGTATTTGTGTATATATTTTGCTTTGCTCAGATGTTCAGTTGTGCCCGACTCTGAGATCCCATGGACTGTAGCCCACCAGGCTCCTCTGTAGACCAGACTATAACCCGCCAATGAATTCTCCTGGTGGGGTGCCATTTTCTATTCCAGAAGATTTTCCTAACCCAGGGATCGAACCCAAGTCTGTCACATCTCCTGCATTGGCAGGTGGGTTCTTTACCAGTTAGTGCCACCTGGGAGGCTCTTGTGTTTATATATACATATATACACGTATATTTTATGTATACACATAATGAAGACATAAGGAACCATTAATAGTAGTTGCCTTTTGGTGTGGGGAACTAAACAGTCAGGAAACATGAGGAGAAATTCTTAATTTTATCCTTTTAAAATTGTGTACCATGCACTAGGGCTACTTATTACAAATAATTTTTAAAATTAAAATAAATCACCTATTAATTGTTATTGTATAGAGCCATGAGCTAGAAATGATAAAATGCAATTTCATACACTGTACTTTCTGGCTTCTTCCTCATCTTAGATATTACTATTCCCAAATCTACAGAAAGTGGGGACTTCAGTCAAGCATTTAATATGTGTAAGGATCTCCTAGGCTCTTCAATGTAAAAAAAAAAATTATTTAAATTTGATTTACAGCCTCAAAATGTTAAACTTAATAATGAAATCTATGCTTTCCTTACACAATTCTTGTGAGCATTACACTAAAATCTAAGGTGAAGCTTGGATATTCAGTACTTCTGGGGATTCTATGTCCTGTTCTTATTCTTTTGAAGAAAGTTGCTAACAGTTTTCAAACAGACAGCTTGCTGTTTGTTCATATATTTTTATGTATTAGTGTTTCATAAGTCTTACAATTAAAGATATTCTAGAATTTACTTTTAAGTATATTGGGTTTCATTTCCCTTTTGACCAATATCTGTTGCAGTACTATCCATTCCTTTCTTCTTTGAATTACAAAGATGTTTAAAATAAATGTAACTGGAAGAATAAAACTTTTATCTATCTCCTTTACCAGGCTAAGAGAAGAGACTAGTTTAAAAAAAAAATGATGTCTTAGCTAAGGGCTTAATAAAATCAATTAATGCGTTTAAAATTTATTACATTTTCCAGCGTCTGTCTTCTTTTTCACTATTTGTTTTCACTGTCAGTTAAAGGAAGAGGTATTAAAGGTACATATTGCCCAGTCAGTTTCCACTATGGCATAGTCTTCCAGAAATAGTTTTGTTAAATAGGTACATGAAGGCTTAGGTGTGGGTGTACACGTCATGATAGAGTGTTCCTGGGCACCAATCATTTTCTTTCCTAAATTGAATGAATTCTACCTGACAAATGCACCAAATCATAAAAAGAGATGGATGTGAATCAAAATGAGTTTTGTGGGTAAGAATGGAACTGTTGAAGAGTCTCCTCACAGTGAAGGTTTGAAGAAGGTAAACCGATAGGAATCAGAGTGAGTGAAAGGACTTATTTTGTAGATCATTTGCAAATAAGCTGTAAAAGTAATATTAGCAGCCAATATTGAATATGTTTATAAATATTGAAATTTTCTTTATTTTTCAACCATTTGGAATATTCAAATATAACCCTAGCAATAACGGGCAGATCCAGGTGATAAAATAGGCTTTGTACTTTGATATTAGATACAGATTTGGCATTTCATTATTCATTTATTTTGAAGTAAACAGAAGACTTACAAGGAGCAAGCCACTACAAGAGATAGAGATTGGAAAGTACTGTGTAAAGCAGATAAATATGGGCTTCCCTGGTGACTTAGATGGTTAAGAATCTGCTGGTAATTCAGGAGACCAGGGTTCGATCCCCAGGTCAGGAAGATCCCTTGGAGAAGGAAATGGTTACCCACTCCAGTATTCTTGCCCAGAGAATTCTACAGACAGAGTAGCCTAGTGGGCTACAGTCCATGGAGTTTCAAAGAGTCAGAAATGACTGAGTAACAAACACACACTATAAATTCATATAATTCAACTAAATATACTTTGTGACTGAACTCTCTAGATATTCTGGGGAAAATAATATTTGCTTTCTTTTAGTAGGGAATTTTCATTCCTAGTTCTTCAATTAATTTATTTTGAAACACTTTTTTTCTAACAGTCTACACCTATTATATATTACTGCTAAATAGATGCATACATTTCCCCTTAAATACTTCTCAATTACAACAAATCAAATGACCACAAGGGCACTTACAAAGGAACAAATTTGTATACCTGGTAGGTTGAACCTAAGGCTAGAGACAAATATATGATCATTTTAAATGCTTTGTTAATTATATCCTTCACAGAAAAATAAGTGAAGAATTAAAGAAACCATGTAGACATATACTATAGCAAATGACATTTTCATCCCAAATTGCTGTTTTTTTTTTTTAAGATAAAAATCTTTTCATTTGATTTAGTTGGATTCATCAAAATAATTGATTAAATTATTTAGCTTGAACTGAGGAGACAAAATAATTAGAAGTACACTAATACAGTGCAATCACAATAGTGTGATCACTCACCTAGAGTCACACATCCTGGAATGTGAAGTCAGTTGAGCTTTAGGAAGCATCACTATGAACAAAGGTAGTGGAAATGGTGGAATTCCAGTGGAGCTATTTCAAATCCTAAAAGATGATGCTGTGAAAGTGCTACACTGAATATGCCAGAAATTTGGAAGACTCAGCAGTGGCCACAGGACTAGAAAAGGTCAGTTTTCATTTCAATCCCAAAGAAATGCAATGCCAAAGAATGCTCAAACTACAATACAATTGCACTCATCTCACACGCTAGTAAAGTTTTGCTCAAAATTCTCCAAGCCAGGCTTCAACAATACATGAACCGTGAACTTCCAGGTGTTCAAGCTGGTTTTAGA
>SJYV01016956.1:7422-26001 GCA_006410875.1 Neotragus pygmaeus | reverse complement strand
TCTGATGCTGGGAGGGATTGGGGGCAGGAGGATAAGGGGACGACAGAGGATGAGATGGCTGGATGGCATGATGGACTCGATGGACGTGAGTCTGAGTGAACTCCAGGGTTGGTGATGGACAGGGAGGCCCGGCATGCTGCAATTCATGGCGTCGCAAAGATTCGGACACGACGGAGAGACTGAACTGAACTGAGGACCCAGTTGGATTTTTAAAGCTAACAGACAGTTCACTGTCCTTGAGAGCTTTCTTCCCATATTCCATTCTGAGGCCATTCCATATCATCATCAGTCTTTTATGCCGTCATGCTGCCTCTCCCCCACTTGTGGGTTGACAGCCTTAACTACTTCACAAGGAAAAGGAGTCACTGACACAAGATGCCATGAGTGGCTTTTCTGACTCTGTCTGAGTTGACACCTACTCACAGGCCGGAGCAGATTGGAATAATAACCTAGTCCCTAACCTTGCTCTGCCTGGTCAGTGTTTAGAGTAAGAAACTTAACTCTCTGTGTTGATCTTCCCATTTTTCTCTCTCAATTCCATTCAGTTCAGTTGCTCAGTCATGTCCGACTCTTTGCAACTCCATGGACTGCAGCATGCCAGGCTTCCCTGTCCATCACCAACTCCTGGAATTTACTCAAACTCATGTCCATTGAGTAGGTGATGCCATCCAAACATCTCATCCTCTGTCGTCGCCTTTTCCTCCTGCCTTCAATCTTTCCCAGCATCAAGGTCTTTTCCAATGAGTCAACTCTTCGCATCAGCTGGCCAAAGTATTGGAGTTTCAGCTTCAGCATCAGTCCTTCCAATGAACACCCAGGACTCATCTCCTTTAGGATGGACTGGTTGGCTATCTTTGCAGTCCAAGGGACTCTCAAGAGTCTTATCCAACACCACAGTTCAAAAGGATAAACTCTTCGGTGCTCAGCTTTATTTATTTCTTTATTTCTCTCTCATTTCCATACAATTTTCTTTCTTCCTGTTTGCAGTCAATGTCTCTGCCCTGTTCTGTACCCTGACTCCTTATTCCCCTTTAGGAACCTATGACATTTCAATAACTTTATGCTTCTTTCTCATTGCTGCATTCCTTTTCTTAGCCGGTACACGTGACCGTGTTAAAGACCCTCATTTGACCCCAAAACTCCCTTTAACTATAGTCCATTTGTTCATTCCCTCACTTCAACAAATTTTTTAATAATAACTAGTAAAAAAAGTTACTGTATTTTTATCCTGATAGTAAAAGTAATGTCTTCATTTTAGAAACTCTGAAAAACAGAGGAAAATAAAAATCACTTTTCATATCATGGTAGAGTCCTTATCAGTATTCTTTACCTCTACACCCCAGATACCCAGCAGTCCTCTGCCAGGTACTTAGTACATATTTGATGGACAAATAAATGAATGAATAAACAAGTAGATAAATAAACAAACTGTTCTTATCATTTAAAATCAAGTACTGTGAGTGTTTAGTATTCAAAATTCCTAGCATTTTCTCACTGCCAGAGTTTGTCATTCCTATCCAGTGTAAAACGAATGTCCCAAAAAACACAGCCAAGACCAGCGATTGGCCCAATGCTGCCAGAATAAATCCTTCTCCAACATCAATGAACAGTCAGGACTGATTTCGTTTAGGATGGACTGGTTGGATCTCTTTGCAATCCCAGGGACTCTCAAGAGTCTTCTCCAACACCACAGTTCAAAAGCATCAATTCTATGGCACTCAGCTTTCTTTATAGTCCAAATCTAATGACCATACATGACTACTAGGAAAACCATAGCTTTGACTAGATGGACCTTTGCTGGTAAAGTAATGTCTCTGCTTTTTAATATGTTGTCTATGTTGGTCATAGCTTTTCTTTCAAGGAGCAAGTATCTTTTAATTTCATGGCTGCAGTCACCATCTGCAGTGATTTTGGAACCCAAAACAATAGTCTGTCATTGTTTCCATTGTTTCCCCATCTATTTCCCATGAAATGATGGGACCAGATGCCATCATCTTAGTTTTTTGAATGTTGAGTTTTGAGCCAACTTTTTCACTCTCCTCTTTCACTTTCATCATGAGGCTCTTTAGTTCTTCTTCGCTTTCTGCCATAAGGTTGATGTCATCTGCATATCTGAGCTTATTGATATTTCTCCCAACAATCTTGATTCCAGCTTGTGTTTCATCCAGCCTGGCATTTCGCATGATGTACTCTGTATAAAAGTTAAATAATAAGGGTGAAAATATACAACCTTGATGTATTCCTTTCTCAATTTGGAACCAGTCTGTTTCATGCTGGTTCTAACTGTTGCTCCCTGAACTGTATACAGATTTCTCAGGAGACAGTAAAGTGGTCTGGTATTCCCATCTCTTGAAGAATTTTCTACAGTTTGTTGGGATCTATACAGTCAAAGGCTTTGGTGTAATCAATAAAGCAGAAGTAGAAGTTTTTCTGGAATTCTTGCTTTTTCTATGATCCAATGGAGGTTGGCTATTTGATCTCTGATTTCTCTGCCTTTTCTAAATCCAACTTGAACATGTGGAATTTCTTAGTTCATATAATGTTGAAGTCTGGCTTGGAGAATTTTGAGCATTACATTGCTACCATGTGAGATGAGTACAGTTGTGGGAGAGTTTGAACATTCTTTGGCATTGCCCTTCTTTGGGATTGGAATGAAAACTGACCTTTTCCAGTCCTGTGGCCACTGTTGAGTTTTCCAGATTTGCTGGCATATTGGGTGCAACACTTTCACAGAATCATCTTTTAGGAATTGAAATAGCTCCACTGGAATTCCATCACCTCCACTAGCTTTGTTCATAACGATGCTTCCTAAGGCCCGCTTGACTTCACATTCCAGGATGTCTGGCTCTAGGTGAGTGATCACACCATCGTGGTTATCTGGGTCATGAAGATCTTTTTTGTATAGTTCTTCTGTGTATTCCTGCCACCTCTTCTTAACATCTCTGCTTCTGTTAGGTCCATACCACTTCTGTCCTTTATCGAGTCCATCTTTGCATGAGATCCCTTGGTATCTCTAATTTTCTTGAAGAGATCTCTAGTCTTTCCAATTCTATTGTTTTCCTCTATTTTTTTGCACTGATCACTGAGGAAGGCTTTCTTATCTCTCCTTGCTATTCTTTGGAACTCTGCATTCCAAAGAAATTCCAGAAAAGGAACTCCTTTGCCTTTTGCTTCTCTTCTTTTGACAGCTATTTGTAAGGCCTCCTCAGACAGCCATTTTGCTTTTTTGCATTTCTTTCNATCCCTTGGTATCTCTAATTTTCTTGAAGAGATCTCTAGTCTTTCCAATTCTATTGTTTTCCTCTATTTTTTTGCACTGATCACTGAGGAAGGCTTTCTTATCTCTCCTTGCTATTCTTTGGAACTCTGCATTCCAAAGAAATTCCAGAAAAGGAACTCCTTTGCCTTTTGCTTCTCTTCTTTTGACAGCTATTTGTAAGGCCTCCTCAGACAGCCATTTTGCTTTTTTGCATTTCTTTCTCTTGAGGATGGTCTTGATCCCTGTCTCGTGTACAATGTCATGAACCTCCATCCATAGTCCAGGCACTCTATCAGATCTAGTCCCTTAAATCTATTTTTCACTTCCACTGTATAATTGTAAGGGATTTGATTTAGGTCATACCTGAATGGTCTAGTGGTTTCCCCTACTTTCTTCAATTTAATTCTGAATTTGACAATAAAAAGTTCATGATCTGAGCCACAGTCAGTTCCTGGTTTTGTTTTTGCTGACTGTGTAGAGCTTTTTTATCTTTGGCTGCAAAGATTATGATCAGTCTGATTTCTGTGTTAGCCATCCAGTGATGTCCATGTTTAGAGTCTTCTCTTGTGTTGTAGGGAGAGGATGTTTGCTATGACCAGTGCATTCTCTTGGCAAAGCTCTGTCAGCCTTTGACCTGGTTCATTCTGTACTTCAAGGCCAAATTTGCCTGTTATTCCAGGTAGCTCTTGACTTCCTACTTTTGCATTCCAGTCCCCTATAATGAAAAGGACATGTTTTTTGGGTGTTGGTTCTAGAAGGTCTTGTAGGTCTTCATAGGACTGTTCAAATTCAGCTTTTTCAACATTACTGGTTGGGGCATAGACATGGATTACTGTGATATTGAATGGTTTGCCTTGGAAATGAACAGATCATTCTGTCATTTTTGAGATTGCATCCAAGTACTGTATTTTGGACTCATTTGTTGACTATGAGGGCTACTCCATTTCTTCTCAGGGATCATTGCTCACAGTAGTAGATATAGTGGTCATCTGAGTTAAATTCACCCATTCCAGTCCATTTTAGTTCACTGATTCCTAAAATATCAATGTTTCACTTCTGCCATCTCCTATTTGACCACTTCCAATTTACTTTGATTCATGGACCTAACATTCTAGTTCTATGCAATATTGCTCTTTACAGCATTGGAATTTACCTCCATCACCAGTCACATCCACAACTGATTGTTGTTTTTGCTTTGTCTCCATCTTTTCATTCTTTATAGAGTTATTTCTCCACTGATCTCCAGAAGCATATTAGGTACCTACCAACCTGGGGAGTTCATCTTTCAGTGCCATACCTTTTTGCCTTTTCATAGTGTTTATGGGGTTCTCAAGACAAGAATAATGAAGCAATTTGCCATTCTGTTCTCCAGTGGACCACATTTTTTCAGAACTCTCATCTATGACCCATCCATCTTGGGTGGCCCTACACAGCATGGCTCATAGTTTCATTGAGCTAGACAAGGCTGTGGCCCATGTGATCAGATTGGCTAGTTTTCTGTGATTGTGGTTTTTCAGTCTGTCTGCCCTCTGATGGAGAAGGATAAGAGGCTTATATAAGCTTCCTGATGGGAGAGACTGACTGAGTGGGAAACTGGGTCTTGTTCTCTTGGGCGGGGCAGTGTTCAACAAACCTTTAATCCAATTTTCTTTTGATGGGTAGGGCTCTGTTCCCTCCCTATTGTTGACATGAGGCCAAACTATGGTGGAGGTAATGAAGATAATGGTGACCTCTTTCAAAAGATCCCATGCACGCACTGCTACTCTCATTGCCTCTGACCCTGCAGCAGGCCACCGCCAACCCGCACTCCACAAGAGACTCCTGGAGTCTCATGGGCATGTCTGGGTCAGTCTGTTTGGGGGTCACTGCTCCTTTCTCCTGGGTCCTGGTGTGCACAAGGTTTTGTTTGTGCCCTCCAAGAGTCTGTTTCCCCAATCATGTGTAAGTTCTGGTGGTTCTATGGTGGGGTTAATGGTGACCTCCTCCAAGAGGGCTTATGCCACACCCAGGTCTGTTGCATCCAGAGCCCCTGCCCTTGTGCCAGGCCACTGCTGACCTGTATCTCCACAGGATACACTCAGAGTTCTGGCTCAGTCTCTGTGTGTTGGCCATATGTTTTATGCCCTTTCCAGTTCTGAGCGCTCAGAAGACCAGATGCTTGGCGAACACACTGTCCCAGGCGGACCATGTGTCTTAGTCATCTCCCGAGTCCCAGTCACTCCTCTCCCTCAGACCCTAAAGATGGTGGAAGAACATGTAACCTGGAGTCTGACAGCAGTTGGGGCCTCTTCAGAGAGAAGACAGAGGACTGTTTGGGGATAGTACAGTATTCATTTCCACAAGATCTCTCAGAAGAGAAGAGCCCCTTAGACCCACTTGAGTTATGTTCTTGTTTGTGATGCCCTTAAGAAGTAGAGAATGGAGTCATCAAGCAATGAAGAGGTAGGATTCCATGGAACCACTTTTCTTTTCAGAAAGCTTGATTGTCACAGAATAGTGTTCACTCCACAGAGGAGAATCTCTTTTCTTATATCTCTCACCCTGCACTGCTCAGAGAGACTGACCAGATACATGTTAAAAATCAAGCATTATAAAATTCCAATAAAATAGGACGCACAAAAGATTACTTTTAGCACACTAAATTTGACACCTCCAATGGCATCTTCACTTCAAGCCACCACCCTGCATAAGCTGCTAAAGTGAAGACTAAATTCTAAAATACTGGTTTCCTAGGACAGTGACAACTGTGAGGCAGGGTAAAGCAACTGGAGGATCATGCAAACCCATATAACGGGACTTTCTCCCCTACTGTCAGAGAAGAGGGTATAAAACAGATGGGAGAAGAGTGTCAGGGAAAGTGTGAAGGGCTTTTCCCTGTCACTGCTAATCACCTCTGCTCCCCACCTGTGGGGTTGGGTGGGAGGTCTGGTCTTCAGAGAAGTAGGTGTAAGTGTGTCTCCTATGAAGTCTGGGCTCCAAGCAGTCTGGGAAAGTATATTCTAAAATACATCCCAAACGTTTTTCCTACAGTCAAGTTTAAAGTGGGAAGTCTATTCACTTCTTGTGACCCAGAATTAACTGGGAAAATGAGCCACCTCACCAGCAATCCGCTCAGGAGTGGGGGCGATGGCCTCTCTGTGAATGTTGAGGTGGGGAATGAGGAACGCTGCCTCTCTGGGAGTTAACCCATATCAGGAAACTACGCAGAGGTCCCAGAGGAAACTCCAGGTCACCTAATGGCCCCTTGATGAAGCCTGCATTGAACACCATCATCAACATGGGGGAATCCTAGCAGATGGTGACGATCCTAGCAGAAAAGACACCACACAGATGTGGAGCCAGTGAGATTAAACATAACAAGCCCTCTGCACTCCTAGTATGTGGCCACTCGCAGAAGAGGGTTTTTCTCCAACATATACACATGCCCACTCAAATACACACATACCCACACCAACACAAACACACACCTATATACCTAAACACACACCTACACAAATACACACCTAAACATGCCCACATACAAACACACACCTACACATAAATATCTATACACACCTACAAACATCTAACACACACACATATTCACAAACACCTATACAGACCTACACAGAAACACACACATATGCACACCAACACACACCTAAACATACACCTACAGACACAATATGTACACACATACATAAACACTTGTCTCCATGAGAGAGCAAGCAAGCACAAACAGCCTAATAGAGCCAGTGAATTGAAATGTAAGAACATAATCCTGAATTTCAACAAAAAAGAAAATAACTGAATTGAACTGTATTTTCCTGGAAAAGTCTAAATAAGCTTTCTACAGTTAGTGGAAATTTAACTCAGCAGCTGGTTAATTGCATTCTGCTATTTTTGTATTCAAGTTTCCCATGTACATAGCTCAATTTATATCTAGTAATAAGAAAGTCATATGCCAAATTTAAAATTTCTCACAGAGAAATTGAAGAGATCAATCAAAACCTTTAGGTCTACTAGACAACATTCCAAACAATGGAGTCACATCACCTCAAGTATTTTACTAGAAATCTAAGTGTATCAAATTAGATGAACAAGAAGATTATTACAGTTTTTTAATAGTCACAAAAACACGATCTAACTATAAGAAAAAATATATAAGAAAATGGAATTTTTAAGTTCATTCCCATACCTAGCAGTACATCTGTGTTGGCTTACTATCAGTGAGCTCACTGACAGAGCTGGAAGAGATCAAGTTCCTAAGTTACAGCAACTTATCTTCCACTTTATGGCACAAATATGTATGGGAACTATGAATAACACAAACCCACCAGAGCCAGGGTCTGGGAACAATGCCAAAAATGCAGACAAAGGAGAGAGTAATAAGGTCAGAATAGCAAGGGAAAGGGCTTCCCATGTGGCGCTAGTAGTAGAGAACCTGCTTGCCAATGGAGTAGACATGTAAGACATACCGGTTCGATCCCTAAGTCAGGAATATCCTTGGAGGAGGGTAAAGCAATCTACTCCAGTATTCTTGCCTGGAGAATCTCATGGACAAAAGAGCCTGGTGGGCTGCAGTCCATGGGCTCACAGTCGGCCACAACTGAAGCAATTGAGCACACACGCACACAAAGTATGTTTATAATGGAAAAGGAAACATTTCCCTACATGAGGCCTCTTGCTGTGTGTATAATACCCCAAGGGAAAATTGTAAATGCTAGTGCTTAAAATTTTCTAAATGAACCAAGATTATTGTTTGCAAATACATTATGGAGACAGCTCTGGTAGGAGGAGGCAGGAAGATGAAACCAAATAATCTAATGGTGAGTCTTTTCCTTTTTCAAAATGCTGGGTCTGCTAAACTGAGTGAATCATTTTCAAATACACTTTCTTTAAAAAAGTGGAGACAAGAAGAATGAAAGTAGATATTATGCTATGAGAATGCAGCTGAATTTGAGAGATACACAAGGGACAATCACACTCCAATAAAAGGCAAGAAACCATAACTCTGTATATATTTCTTTTCTGCTTGGGAAAGAAAAGAATGAAGATATTTAAAAGCAGTTCTGGTTTACTTGCTGTCTCCAAACATCTCAGCTTGTGTAGTGACCGGCGGGATGCAAGTTTGGGGGAAGTAAAACAATGAAGAACATAGGAGACAAAAAACATTCAGTGAGGCTTCTGTTGTCAATAATTTCTTAGGTAAGTGGAGTCAACAGAAATTTAAATTTCTAAAGCGTGTGGTGAAAATGAATACAGCACAATAAATGTAACTTAGCCTTTTGTATTTGAACTTGGTCCATGTGAGTATTCATGGTTGGACTATTCTAAAGATAGAATTCTAGCAACAGAAGAAGTCCCAAGACTGACTGGAAAGAGGCTCGGTGGATACTGCAGCAATTATCATCTGGAAATGACTCAAAGACAAGGGTGTTTTATTTGTTTGGTTTGAATTTCCTCTGCTTGCCTTTTTTCTCAGAAGGATAGTACAAAGTATATGCAGCAACATGATTTTTGAAGCATGATTTGCTGGAAACTTGAAGGCAGTAGCACCCTACTCCAGTACTCTTGCCTGGAAAATCCCATGGACGGAGCCTGGTGGGCTGCAGTCCATGGGGTCGCTAAGAGTTGGACACGACTGAGTGACTTCACTTTTANAGTACAAAGTATATGCAGCAACATGATTTTTGAAGCATGATTTGCTGGAAACTTGAAGGCAGTAGCACCCTACTCCAGTACTCTTGCCTGGAAAATCCCATGGACGGAGCCTGGTGGGCTGCAGTCCATGGGGTCGCTAAGAGTTGGACACGACTGAGTGACTTCACTTTTACTTTTCACTTTTATGCATTGGAGAAGGAAATGGCAACCCACTCCAGTGTTCTTGCCTGGAGAATCCCAGGGATGGGGGATTTTGGTGGGCTGCCATCTATGGGGCCGCACAGAGTCAGACACGACTGAAGCGACTTAGCAGCAGCAGCAGTCCATCACAGAAGATAGTCAATTATTTTATTGTGTGATCCTGAGTCAGCTTCACTTCTAACCACTCCCTCACTTGAAAATTTAAAATCCAGGTAGAGTTAGCTGCTGGCAGAAGTAGCTTGCCTCTTAGGTCTAAGGAGACTAATCCTTCCTTGCTTGAAATTCAAGTAATGCTTCTCCTGGGGCAGATGTCCTACAAAGGGTCTCCATTCTTATCATGACCCATTGTAATGATATCTTGTTGCCATTAGGCCCATAGAGTCATAAGTCATCATGTTCCAGAAAGAGAAAGACAGAGTTTTACCCTAGAAGGAAATAACTTATATACCAAAAAATTGCAAAATTTTACTAACATACACAGATATACTAGTATACCTATCTATATACAATCATATATATTAGTAATTATATAGTTAGCAATATTATATAATTATTTATATAATATAGTATATTTTATAAAATATAGTGATATATTAATAATTATATAATAATTAATAATAGACAATATCAGTAATATATATCCATATATATTATTTTTTATAAATATGTATATGTATAGGCTTCCCTGGTGGCTCAGAAGTATAGAATCTGCCTGCAATGCAGAAGCCACAGGAGACTCAGGTTTGATTCCTGGGTCAGGAAGATCCCTTGCAGGAGGACATGGCAAGCCACTCCAGTATTCTTGCCTAGAGAATCTCAATGACAGAAGAGCCTGGTGGGGTGCAGTCCATAGCAAAGAGTCAGACACAACTGTAGTGACTTAGCATGCATACACACACACACACACATACACACACACACATATACATATACACATGTAGATATGAACCTGAAACCAAACAGACTATAATCTCGAATCAGGCTAAATGTATTGATATGAGTACACTTACCTGAGAACTGGGGTTCAGTGCTGTAACTTATGTGGCTGGAAGTGTCTACAACAGTTTACTTGGTTCTTGACTAAATCTCTTTTTTCCAGCTATCACAATCACAATGTCAATCATCACAGTTAAGGTCTGGGTCAAAGGTTTATCCATAGACTATATGTCTAATGAGTCTCCTAAACTATTTCTGACCATCAGAGTTTGCCAACCTAGAGAAGGCTCCTAGTTGATTTCTCCTGACTTCGTCAAAGTAACATCCTGCCACTCCCTCAATAGATTATTTTACCAATTGATGAGCAAGACTTTAAGAATAAATCATGAGTGGCATATTACACCATTCTTTTATAACAATTTTTGTGGGTGAGGAGTCATTAAATTAGTAGTCTTTACCTGAATATTGCTTTACATCTGGCATTTAGTTCCTTGATGTGTCACTATATTGTCACTAGATCTGTGTTATATCAACACACTTCAAACTTCAAATCCCTTAGAATATACTCCTCCCAAAAAAATATACTACCACACAAAATAAACTGTCTTTATGCAGTCTTCTCTAGAGTTCTTTCCAGTAGTCTGCATAAACTCTGATTCCAAACAAGCCCTTTAAATTTGGGAACCATGTCTAACTCACTTTCTAGTTTCATCTCTGAACAGAATACTTATTACATAGAGGAATTTAATGGAATTAAGCAGCATTATAGCACCCTTTAACTTACATGAGTTTAAAGCATATGGTCTCTGGAAAAAGAGAAAGAATGAAAGGAAGGATGATGGGGGAATTAGCAATTTTGTAGTACAGACAAGTCTCCCATCCATTCTGCTGCATGCATACATCTACCGAGGGAGACAGCAAGAAAGGACAATTGAGATTTCTGAGTGAGTGTGAAGTGTCAGGGGTGCTTTTCTTCTAAGTTTGTACAAACTCAAGTCATGTCACTGAGCTGAATGATTTCTGCTCTAAAATATTCATATTTTTCATACAGGATGGCCACAGATCAAAGTCAAATATGCCATTTATGGCTCAATCAAAAAAATAATAATTTTCTGTTCTAACACCAGAGGTAAACTAGATGTGCTAAACTTTATAAGGGATGTGAGTTCATCTCCAAAGTGGCATTTTCCTAAGGGCATTAGCCTCTTTATAACCTAGCTTTTCCTGTTGGCTTTAGATTCCTTTTTGCTCCCAGGTCTATCTTAGCCCCATCTTCTACCATGTTTTGTATATTGAAGGATAGGATCTCCTCCCCTCTGCCTTCCAGGTAGGTTTGGCCAATAGGAGGCTCTGGCAGAAGATTGGAGTGCTGGTGGAGAGAAAGCAAAGACTTAATCCATCCCTCACTCTCCTGCCCCCTGTCTTTGGTGGTATTACTAGCTATAGCTGTCTCCTCTGTGGTGGAAGCTCCCACTGGACAGCCCCCACCGTGACTCTAGATCCTTCCAGAAAGCCTCAATTTTAGGATCTGGAAGCATCACTTCTCCCCACCAAACTTCTGATACAACAGTAGGAACAGTATGCTGTGTTGTTATTCTCTGGATGCCTCCCTTCCTCTGTTTGGTGGCTGAGCTCTTTCATCACCTATGTGACTGATTCCCTTTATTAAATCCCCTCTGCTGAAAAGCCTATAGTGTTTATATTATTTCCTGCTGGATTCAGACTTGTACAGAACCTAAGCCACAACACAAAATGAGACTGAAAGTGAAAGTTGCTCAGTCGTGTCTGACTCTTTGCAACTCCATGGACTATGCAGTCCACAGAATTCTCCAGGCCAGAATATTGGAGTGGGTATCCTTTCCTTTCTCCGAGGGGATCTTCCCAACTCAGGGATTGAACCAGGTCTCCCGCATTGCAAGGGGATTTTTACCAGCTGAGCCACAAGGGAAGCCCAAGAATAGTGGACTGGGTAGCCTATCTCTTCTCCAGTGGATCTTCTTGACCCAGGAGTTGAACCGGGATCTCCTGCATTGCAGGTGTATTCTTTACCAACTGAGATATCAGGGAAACAATTTTTATTTCTCATGATAATTATTTTTTAGTAAGTAGGGAAAAACAGATGCTTCACAGAGGAGTACAGGAAAGAATATGAACAAAAATATAGCAGAGGGAGTAACTCTATCTTTTCACTTTTCACTCCTATACTGTGCTGTACTGTGCTCAGTCACTCAGTCATGCATGATTCTTTCCAATCCCACTAGGCTCCTCTGTCTATGGGATTCTCAAGGCAATAATATTGGAGTGGGTTGCCATGTCCTACCCCAGGGGATCTTCCCCACCCAGGGATCAAAGATTTATCTCATGCATCTCCTGCATTGGCAGGGAGATTCCTTACCACTGTGCCATATTTCACTTATGAATATCTTACAATTATTGAGAATCTCATCTGAGGATAGAAAATCCCTTGTAGAACCCAGATTCTCTCAAAAATAAGTAAACAAATAAACACACTAAGAAAAAAAAGTTTTAATGCCCACATACTAAGAAATTTTTTTTAAGTCTTTTATCTAATGCTTGATGGTTCACTTAAACTGAACTGAAAGAGCCTAACTTATACTTGAATTGGACTGAAACAGCCTACAAGCCTAACTGCCCATAAAAACTATGATTTTGTTAGTAAAGGCATTCCCCATCTTGCAGACTCAGTTTCCTCCACTCTCTAAGCTAGGAAGGTTAGGCTAGAGATCAGTGCCTCTTAAACTTTTGGGGGGATATCAAGTTGTCTGAGAATCTAACCAAAGCTATAAACATTGCCCAGAAAAATGAACTTGGCAGAAAGTTTTGTATACCACTTCAGGGATTCTCAGATTTTTTGAAGTTCATGCATGGGCCTTCAGATGGTCCATGGACTGATGGTTTTAAGCCCATGAATCAGATACTAGACCTCTCCAAAGGTCCATTTAATCTTTCAGTTTTATGGGTTTTCCTATATCAGGTCAGGAAGATAAGACAGAATGGAAATGATTTGAGAAGACTGCCATGGTTATCTGTGATGTTTCCCAATAGACTGAGCTGACAAAGACTTTCCGAGTCCTAGGACACATACTCTTTCTCAAGTGCCTGAGATGAGATCAGCTTCTTGAAGTTATCAACTTGCTGGCAGGCACACAGAGCATGAGGACTAGAGGTGCAGGCTTGCTGTGACTGACAGGGAGCAAGGCTGCTCGCCATTGCCTTCCTTGTCTGTGAAAAAGCTGAGGAAAACCCCAAGGGGAAGGCAGAATGCTAATATTTCCAAATTTCAGCTCAGAAACAGGAAACCTTTATAAAGCTCAGGTTTGACTCAGCTGTTCCTACAGCATTCATTTGGAAGGTCTTTCTCTATCTCTCACTCCCCGACTCTCCTGACTCCCATTTGTAGACATTTGGTCCCCATCTGTTCCTAAATTGCCTTCTGCGTGGACAGACAATGCTAAAATCTAATGGTAACACCTTCCTCTCATGAAAAGCAGGCATAGTTCTGATCAAAAGGGAAATGCCAACAACTCTAGAGAGTGTTATTCAGATAACACAAAGAGCATCAGGTTGTTTTTTTTTTTTTTAACTATGCAATCAGTATTTTATTAAATGCAATAGTATTAGTACCACTTGAAAAATGACAGCATACAAAGGAGCTGGAACTATAATTCAATCAGGCTGCAGAAAATGTTTGGGCACATGTGATTTAAAAATTAGGCTGCTCATGAGATGGGTACTTACAAAAACTTGACCAATAGGTTACAGACTAGAAGAGCATCAGTTTTTTATTTATTTAAACAAAAAAACTGCTGGCTTAATTCTTTTGTTTTGCCACAGTAAGTTCAGATCAGTTCAGTCGCTCAGTCGTGTCCGACTCTTTGCAACCTCATGAATCGCAGCATGCCAGGCCTCCCTGTTCATTACCATCTCTCGGAGTTCACTCAGACTCATGTCCATCGAGTCCGTGATGCCATCCAGCCATCTCATCCTCTGTCGCCCCCTTCTCCTCCTGCCCCCAATCCCTCCCAGCATCAGAGTCTTTTTCAGTGAGTCAACTCTTCGCATGAGGTGGCCAAAGTACTGGAGTTTCAGCTTTAGTATCACTCCTTCCAAAGAAATCCCAGGGCTGATCTCCTTCAGAATGGACTGGTTGGATCTCCTTGCAGTCCAAGGGACTCTCAAGAGTCTTCTCCAACACCACAGTTCAAAAGCATCAATTCTTCAGTGCTCAGCCTTCTTCACAGTCCCACTCTCANAGCATCATTCCTTCCAAAGAAATCCCAGGGTTGATCTCCTTCAGAATGGACTGGTTGGATCTCCTTGCAGTCCAAGGGACTCTCAAGAGTCTTCTCCAACACCACAGTTCAAAAGCATCAATTCTTCAGTGCTCAGCCTTCTTCACAGTCCAACTCTCACATCCGTACATGACCACAGGAAAAACCATAGCCTTGACTAGACAGACCTTAGTTGGCAAAGTAATGTCTCTGCTTTGGAATATACTATCTAGGTTGGTCATAACTTTTCTTCCAAGGACTAAGCGTCTTCTAATTTCATGGCTGCAGTCACCAGTCTTTACCATCTAAGCCACCAGGGAAACCCCTTTGAGTGTGGCAGGGTCTCCTTTTTAAAGGCTGAATAATGTTCCATATATAATAATAATCACTATTGTAAATAATGTTACAGTGAGTATGAAGTGCATTTATCTTTTTGTAGTAGTGTTTTCATGTTCTTTAGATAAATATCCAAATATATTATAAATTTTATGGATGTATAGTAGTTCTATTTTAAATTTTCTGAGAAATTTTGGTAATGTTTTCCACAATTTTTTCAACAATCTGCATTCCCCACTTTGCAAAAGTATTCTGTTTCTCCGCACCATTACCAGAACTTGTTGCTTCTTGTCTTTTTTTATAATAACCATTCTATTAAGGTGTAAAATTATATCTCATTGTAGTTTCGATTTGCATTTTCCTAAAAATGATTGATGTTGAGTACTTGGCAGGTACCTGTTGACCATCTACATGTCTTTTTTTGGGAAAATATATATTCAGATCCTCCACCCACATTTTATTTATTTATTTATTGCCATTAGATTGTGTGAGCTTTTTATATATCTTTAAAACTAGCCCATTATCAGATATATGATTTGATAATATTTTTCTCCCATTCAGTAGGTCCTCTTTTTATTTTGTTGATGATTTCTTTAGCTGTGTAGATGATTTTTAGTATGATATAGCTACAGTGATTTATATTTGCTTTTGTTACCATTGCTTTTACTGTCAAAATATCATTGCCAGAACTGAATGTTAAAGAGATTACTACCTATGTTTTATCTTAGGAATTTTATGATTTCAATTCTTGCATTGAAGTGTTTAATCCACTTTGAGTTATTTTTTGTATATGCAGCAAGATAGTGGTTCATTTTTATCCTTTTCCATGTGGTTGTCCAGTTTTCCTAATACCATTTATCAAAGATATTTTCCTTTCCCCATTATACATTCTTGGCTTTTTTGTCTTGAATTAATTGACCATATATGTATTGGTTTGTTATTTGCTCTCTATTCCATTGCATTGGCATATGTCTTTGATTTTATGCAAATACCATACTGTTTTGATTACTAGTTTGAAATCAGGGAGCATGACAGCTNCTTTCCCCATTATACATTCTTGGCTTTTTTGTCTTGAATTAATTGACCATATATGTATTGGTTTGTTATTTGCTCTCTATTCCATTGCATTGGCATATGTCTTTGATTTTATGCAAATACCATACTGTTTTGATTACTAGTTTGAAATCAGGGAGCATGACAGCTCCAGTTTTATTCTTCTTTTTCAAGATTGTTTGTCTATTTGGGGGTATTTTGTGGTTNATATGTCTTTGATTTTATGCAAATACCATACTGTTTTGATTACTAGTTTGAAATCAGGGAGCATGACAGCTCCAGTTTTATTCTTCTTTTTCAAGATTGTTTGTCTATTTGGGGGTATTTTGTGGTTAGATAGAAAATTTCAGATTGTTTGTTAACTTTTAAATTAAGAGAAGAAAAGATTTACAAAGATAGATTTTTAATTTTTTGTATTTACCTTTAGTCCTTCTTTGAGATACAAGTTAATATCTAGTGCCCTTTAATTTCTTCCTGAATAATTTACTTTAGTGTTACTATTTCTCATAAAGGAGGCTTCTTTATGATAGCTTCTCCAGCTTTTCTTATGTTTCCCTTCTGGCCTCCCTAGTGTCTGGTGATAAATCAACTTTTAATTTATTGTCCATCCCAACACATGTTACTTCTCTCTTGCTGCTTTATTCATTCTACCTTTGAGGATTTAAAAAAAAATAGTTTGAATATGATGTTCTTAGATATTGATTGCTGATTCTATCATATTTAGTCTTTCTAGCCTCCTGCATGTGTATATTACAGTTTTTAATCAACTTTAGGAAACTCTTGGTCATTATTTCTTCAAATACTCTTTATACCCTTCCCTTGCTCTACTCCTTCTGGGACCCCCACAGTACCCATGAGGGTATGCTTAATAGTTTCCCATATTTTTTGATGGGATAATTTTAAATTAACCTATCTTAAAATTTGTTATTCTTTCTTCTGCCCATTCAAGTCTGCTCTTGAACCCCTCTAGTGAAGTTTTCATTTCTGTTATTGTACTTTTCAGTTGCAGGATTTCCATTTAGCTCATATTAATATTCATAATTTCTGTTTCTTTATCAGTATTCTATATTTAATGATATATAATTCTCATGGTTTCTTATTGTTAAATACTCTGAGAATTGGGCTTTAAAAGAAATCCCACTCATTCTTCTCCTTCCAGTGATTGCTAGGCTGCTTATTTTCACCGTGGTTGTGTCTATGGCTCTTGGTTTTCAAATCTGCTGCAGAGATGTAGAGGTGATGATACTAGGACAGATTAAAATGTCACAGAGCTCAATTCTGTTATTCAGATTCAGTCATTTTTGTTAAATTGCAATCTCCAAATTGCTGCAAGTCTTTGATTTATATTCACAGTTATGGAAAAGTTGATTCTGACAATTTTTGCCACTATCCTAATTGTTTATTGCAGAAGATTTTTGGAGGTCCTTACTTTCTCTGATCCAACCAAGGAGAACACTTTGACCAGCAGTGAAACTTCCATGGAATGCATCAAATGAGAAAATTAATATTATTATTGGAGATTGGAGGATCTCCATTCCCAAAGAGAGGAAGCTCCATCTGGTGATCTTCATGGTCCTTTCCAACTCAATATTTTCTACCAGGATACCAGGNCCATGGAATGCATCAAATGAGAAAATTAATATTATTATTGGAGATTGGAGGATCTCCATTCCCAAAGAGAGGAAGCTCCATCTGGTGATCTTCATGGTCCTTTCCAACTCAATATTTTCTACCAGGATACCAGGATAGAATTGATCCCTATCATATTGAAACTTGTGCAAATAAAATAAGATTAAGTCAGGTGTTGGGATTTGAAAAACAAATATCTCCCCCCACCCCAAATTATCATTGGCTAGTATCAAAGTTAAAGATGACCACTCTTAGTCCTTTATAAACAAGGGAGCACAGGTATTTCCTGACCCTTTTCTGTGGAGTTAGCTCCATCATAGGAGCATTGTGTGAGACATTATACAAAGATGATGCTCTGATAATTACCTTGTCATAAATGTTTAGAATCTTCTTCAAGAAGCATTTTCAATATCTGAAGCAAACCCGATAAAATTATCATGGTTAGCTGCTGGATTACTCGACATGTACTGGATGGATGTGTTATTGAGGTTCAAGTGTATTTCATGGCACAATTCTGGCATGCGTATTTCCAAATTTTCAAACTATAAAGAGATAAATGTATTTCCATAGAGTTACTATAGTTAATAGTTCATTGCTTTTTTAATCTTTTAATTGGAGTATAGTTGCTTTGCACTGCTGTGTCAGTTTCTGCTGTCCAGCTATGTGAATCAGCCATATGTATGTGTGTGTCCACACACACTCTCTTTTTTGGATTTCCTTCCCACTTAGGTCACCACAGAGCACTGAGTATAGCTCCCTGTGCTATACAGAAGGTTCATATTAGTATCTATTTTATACATGAAAGGGAAAGTGAAGTATCTCAGTCATGTTTGACTTTTTGCAACTCCATGAATTGGAGCTTACCAGGCTCCTCTGTCCATGGAATTTTCCAGGCAACAATACTGGAGTGTGTTGCCATTCCCTTATCCAGGGGATCTTCCTGACCAAGGGAGCAAACCCAGGTTTCCCAGGTTGCAGGCAGACGCTTTACTGTCTGAGCCACCAGGAAAGCACATTTTATACATAGTAGTGTATATATATGGAGAAGGCGATGGCACCCCACTCCAGTACTCTTGCCTGGAAAATCCCATGGATGGAGGAGCCTGGTAGGCTGCAGTCCATGGGATCGCTAAGAGTCAGACATGACTGAACGACTTTGCTTTCACTTTTCACTTCCATGCATCGAAGGCAATGGCACCCCACTCCAGTACTCTTGCCTGGAAAATCCCA
>SJYV01016954.1:0-38631 GCA_006410875.1 Neotragus pygmaeus | reverse complement strand
GACTTCACTTTCACTTTTTACTTTCATGCATTGGAGAAGGAAATGGCAACCCACTCCAGTGTTCTTGCCTGGAGAACCCCAGGGACGGGGGAGCCTGGTAGGAGGCCGTCTATGGGGTCACACAGAGTCGGACACGACTGAAGCGACTTAGCAGCAGTAGCAGCATGCTGAGGGAAAGGGCACAACAGATGATGAGATGATTGGATGGCATCACTGACATGATGGGCACGAGTGTGAGTAGGCTCTGGGAGCAGGTGATGGACAGGGAAGCCTGACGTGCTGCAGTCAATGGGGTCACACAGAGTCAGACACGACTGAGTGGCTGAACTGAACCACAATGAGGAGCAAGTGGGGTGGCTCAGAAGCCTAGGCCCATCTCCAGTCTCCAGGCCACATCAAAGCCCCGTCCGTCCATGTCTGCCTGGAGACACGCTTTCACATCCCCCCTTAGCCTCTCAGACCGCCGTGTTTGTCGTGGAGAACAGGACTGAGTCCCCCAAGCCCAGGCAGCCCCCTGTCCAGCTCCTGCCTCATCCTCCCCCGTCCTGGCCACACCGGCTTCCTCTTTCGATCAGGGCAGCTCTCCCCAGAGTGCCAGCTCCTGACTTCTGCCCCTTGGAAGCACACAGTGCAGGTTAACCAGCTCATGAGCGGATTCAGTCTGCAGTCTGGTCTACCACCCTTAAGTGCTCTAATTGTCTGAAAAGTTCTGTTCTGAGTTCTAAATCAATGCAGCATCCTGACCCGTATCTATAGAGACACAACCGGCCTGGTTCCCTAGCTGATGGGAGGCAGGGCCGCTGATACTCACTTGCTTTGCTCAGAACCTGCCCTGAGGGAGGGGCTGAGCCCAGGGAACGGGCATCAGGGATGCACTGGGCAGGGACCAGATGCCACAGACTTACACTCATGTTCATAGAACGTGCCACACAGCAGTTCTAAAGTCATCACTGTGATGTAACAGGTACGTTAGCAGAAAGGGCTTCATTTAGGGACTGAGATTGCCCATCCACCTTGCCCTCCTGCCTTCTGAAATTTCCCCTCATGGAACATGGCAGGGTAGCAAATGGAAACCATCTCCAAGTCCAGAATTGTCAAAGAAAAGTTTTCAGGAGTTTAGGAGCTCAGGAGACTCCAGGCAGCTTCTAGCAGGTAATAACCAGGGGCCACCCCATGTGCGTTATGACAGTGCTTCCTCCTCCAGGGATTCCTCCAGTGACCAGCTTGCTCACTGATGCCCACTTCCAAGACAGTGAGTTCCACAAGGCGATGGGTCCTCTCTCGTCCATTCCTCTGGTCCTGGGGCGCAGCACAGGCCTTGGCACATGGTGGAGTTGGGTGAGTGAATGACTGAAAAGATGGTTGCTTTGGGGTTTTCCAGTTGATCGGTTTTCCACCCTTGTTGCTCACCCTATGACCTGTGGAACTTTTTATTGAATTATAGTTGATTTAGAATGTTATATTAATTTCAGGTATATGTCAAAGTAATTCGGTTATACATGTGTATCCTTTATCAGATTCTTTCCCACTGTGGTTTATTACAGAGTTTTGAGTAGAGTTACCTGTTCTGTACAGTAGGACCATGTTGTTTATCTATTTTACATATAGTGATGTATATATGTTAATCTCAACCTCATAATTTATCCCTCCCACCTTTCCTCTTTGGCAACCATAAGTTTGTGTCCTGTCTGTGAGTCTGCTTCTGTTTTGTAAACAAGTTCACTTATACTATTTTTCAGATTCCGCCTATAAGTGATATCATATGGAATTTGTCTTTTTCTGTCTGACTTCCCTCACTTCGTGTGACAATCTCCAGGTTCATCCATGTTGCTGCAAATGGCATTTAATTCTTTTTTATGGCTGAGTGGTACTCCACTGTATAAATGCACCACATCTTCTTTATCCATTCATCTGTCTTTGAACATTCAGGTGTTTCCACTTCTTGACTATTATGAACCATGCTGCTGTGGACACTGGGGTGCTTTGTGTCTTTCCAAATTAGAGTTTTCTCTGAATATACACCCAGGAGTGGGATTGCCAGGTCTTACAGTAGCTCTATTTTTAGCTTTTAAAAGAATCTCCATATTGTTTTCCATAGTTGACTGCACCAGCGTACTTTCCCCCGGCCAGTGCAGGTGGGTTCCTTTTTCTCCGCAGCCACTCCATCACTTGTTCTGTGCTGGACTGTTTGATGACAGCCATTCATCGTACCTCATTCATCGTTGTCCTTGCCAGTGATACCTCATTCTGGTTTTGAACCTGTGGACCTCAACTCACTAAATTAGAAGCTAAGGAGGTGTGGTCTGTAACAGACATACTTGCTGAAATTTTTCAGCAAAAGTTTCAGTGAGGAAACTGATCCTCACCCTCGGCTTCATAGCTGCCAGGGCTGGTCTACAGTGCTGGGTTCACTGACCTTGCGTTTGCCATCTGCACGTCCACACACAGCGCACCCGGCTCCGTTCATAGCCCGGTCCTCAGACCCTGGCGGTTACCGGGGCCAGGGCCCCAATGGGCTCCGTCCTCAGAGAGCTGGGTCCCCAGGTCGACACCCTCCTCCACAAACTGAAAACCTCCATCTCAGAGGAACTTCCTTTGCAATTGGGTGGGGGATGGTTAATTCTTAAAATCAGCTTGTACTTTACAGTCAGAGATGCTATCCATGCACTAAAAATCTTAATATTCTCCACTCACTGAAAAATAAGCTGGTGGCTTCCTTCAGGCTCATTGTGCCCTTTCCTAGACAGGAAGGCAAGATTGCAATCTTGGGGGGCACTTGATTAAACCCCACCCCATCCTCTACCAAATCCATTTAACAAGGGACCTCTGTCCCCTCCCTCACCTCCTGTGGACATGTGTGTTTGTCTGACCGAATAGCATGTGGTCACAGTTGGAGCCAGAGACCGGGTGAACTGGAGCTTCACTCCACCTGCTCTCATTCGCGAGACTGGAATGCAGGCCTTTCAGCTCTGAGGCGGGGATGTCACCTCTTCATAACTCTGTGTTATGCTAACCAAACTTCTTCATACAAAGTCCCTTTTTTGCTTACATGGTCATTTCTGCTGCTCGCCACGCAGACCATAACACCCTGTCTCCGGCCCCTCCACGTGTGCTCATCCTCTCGTCACCGAGTACTGATGATTCTACCATGAACGAAGCCTCAGAGTCCTCATCCGGCCCTGCCCGGACCCCCACGGCAGCCCCAGGACCGGTCCCAGCGCCCAGCCCTCCTGCCTGCCACCCCCCCGCTCCCGTCACACACGCAGCCGTGCAGCCTGCCTAACCCAGACCCCTGACGGCCCAGCTTCCGGAGTCCCTGCCCTCCTCGGGGGCTCCCCATCGCCAGCTGGACCAAACCCCCAGCACCGCAGGGCCCCAGGGCCCACTGTGATCTGCTCCACCTCCTGCTTGCCACTTCCTCTTCTCTCCCTGTATCCTGCCCCGCCCATCACCAGGAAGTCAGCTTCAGTAACGCTGCATGCGGTTCCCAAAACAAGAGGACCTTGACCTCCAGACTTCAGTGCAGACTATTTCTTCAACTGGGAATTTTCCTCTCTTCTTGTTCACTTGGCAAGTTCTCACTCAAGCATTGAGATTCCAGTCAGATGGTGCTTCCTCCATGCAGCCTCCTCGGGTTTTCCCTTTGTGCTTTCTGTCTTCCTTCTGCTCTGGAGCCCTGTGGGGTGGTCGATGTCTCGCGCTCTGTGGTCAGACTACAGAGACGTACACACTGATCCTGATGGTCGCATCACCTGGCAGAGGTCATTTACCTCTCTTGACCTCAGCTGACCCACATGTATCATGTCCCTTCGTAAGGTTCCCCATGAAGACTGATCCACACGGAGCCTGTTAGCACCTAGGACAGAGGCTCAGTAAGTCCAGTATTTACGGTCATTACCTCGTACCCTGCACTGCTCACACCTGCATTTCTGCACTAAACTCTAAGCAACTCCTTTCCTACCAGAGGCTAGATCTTTCCACACATGTGTGCCCAGCACTCAGAGCTCCGGTACAGCTTGCTTTGGGTAAATGCATTGGCTCAATGCCCAGCTGCAGCAGAGCTTGGCTGGCTGATACTGGCAGGTTTTGAATGCACTTTGCACTTTGTTGAACCAGAAAAGGAAGACTCCTGGGGGGGAGTCTGAGAGACCCACTTATTGTGGTCTTTGCTGTCAGCAGAGACCTTCAAAATCACCATCAGTGAAAGGCAAGCCGTGATGTTTTAGTTCTCACTGATGCTGCCAAAGCTTTGCCCTTGAGAGCTGAGGGCAGAGGTGGGACTCACCACATCCCTGATGGCTGTTCAGGGAAATGGTCATGGTGGCGGGCTCTGGTCTCCAGGGTGAGGGATGCCTGAGGAAAGGGGAACTGAAAAGGGCAGAGGTTTCTGACCCAGCAGGCCCAGCTGGAGTCACTTTTCTCTGCTGGACTGGTGGGGAGCATCCTCCGTTAGGCCAGGTGCCCCCAGGCTCCTAGCAGTGCAGTCATCAAGAGCTTGTGCCACAGCGTCAGATGAAATTTCAGCTCCATTACTTAATAGGCATCTTATCTGTGAATCTGGGGACTTTCTAACATCTTCAGACCTCCGTATCCTCAGATGTAAAGTGGCTAAGTAATGCCTTCTCTATGGGGCCACTGAAAGGATTGGTGTTCTACCACCTAAGAAAGATTTTCTGGTATTCCTGTCCTGTACAGAAAGTGCAAATGATGATTGTGATGAATATGCATTCTGAGACACTTACTGTATTTTAACACCTATTCTAGATCCAGTGGGAAACTCTGAGCAGTTTGGAGAAAAAAAGCAATATAACTTTTGGAGAACAGCAGCAAAAATTACAATCTACATGAGAAACGGAAGCTAATCATTGAGTCCTTTTGTGTTCCAGGCAGGATGCTAGGCACCTCATGTTTTGTCTTGTTTATTTCCTCGGCATCCAAGGGTTACACACCAAAGTGTTTGGAAGCTTCTTCTTCCAGAGATTGTCAGGACGGGAGACCCAGACCGTGCATCCAGTGGGAGTGGATGAGCATCTGTATTTGAACATCTCTGTACATTGATCAGCAATAACGGGGTTAATGATGCTCTTATGCAAAGAGTCTCAATTATGTCTCAACATTAACACCCATTAAGATGAATGACAATGCATTATAAGCAGCGTTTCCATTTGAAATTGAAATTGTATCAATTAGCCTTTAAACTAGCCTAAATAAATTCCGTTTGTTAGCTCAAAAATGATTCAAATGCCATGGCTTTGAGTAAGAGGTTTTTTAAAAGTTTTTTTTTTTTTAATTCTCTTCTAAAAGTCATATCTCTGTGTATAATCTCTTAAGAGGGAAAAGGAACAGGGACCGTAGTCAGTAAATTATTCCAGTTGATGAGGGGTGAGCAGCAGTTATAAGAAGGGTGATTTCCCAGAGCAGGAAAGAAGCACAGTGAACGAGAGTCCCACTGCTGCCGAGGGAGAGAAGTCTTAGTCTCTGGGAAGTGGGGACCTAGAAGTTCAGTGGGTCTTATGATGCCACAGCCTCTCAAAGCCGTCCTGGGTCCAGCCTTCAGTGCATCCTCCACTCCGGGCAGGACCGGGCAGGGCTGTGGCCCCGAAACTAGAAGGTATTCCTGTTCTCAGTTCCCATCTGGCCCCTCCTGCTGCTTCCCTCTGATGATGCACACGCCTGCCTCCAATCTGAGCTCAGGCACCTCTGAAGGCAGCAGTACAATTCTGTTCATCTCTCCAGCACCCCCAACCCCTTTACCTGGCAGACATCTGCTAACAACACGCGGTCATGTAAATCAATACTCCATCCTTTAGCCAATGGGCCAGCTCACTGATATGTACACATATCCAGCGCTTGCCTCTTGATGAAACTTCAAAAATGTAATTCTTCAATAGCTCAGACCAGAACATTCCTCTCTGTATTCAAGCTCAGGGGTGGACTTGGGCAAAATGCAACCAACGTCCAGGGCTTCTGCCTGATGATCATCGGACTGGCACAGGGTTGGACATAAGGGTCACAAAGAGGAGAATATTCGAGAGTCACCAGCTCCGGCCCCCTGTGGCTGCAGGGGCGTGGCGCTCCTGGGCCCCTGCTGCTGGAGATCAGCTTCTCCTTCTGGCCCCAGAACGAGCAGCAGCCGGAGCAGGCGGCTGAGCCCCTTCCTTGTCTTTCTGGTGGCTGCCCTCGCTGTAGCTCACCTGACACTCAGCATCCCCGGGAAGGGGGACTGACACAGCCAATGCACAGAGGCGCCCATGTGTCCTGGCCCCACGCTGGGGACATCATCACAGAACCCTCCTCGACTCTCCATCACCGTCCCATCCGCCCTGCTGAGGGCGGCAGGCTCCTCTCTGCTGGTGCAGGGCCCGCGGTGGCTGCCAACGCCTGACAACGGGCAGCAGAGCGTGCTGCTCGTGCCCTTGGCCCGAGTGTCTCGCCTCCCTCCACACACGCACGCGCACACACACACTTTTTCAGAATAATGACTACAAAATTTTTATTAGGGATTAATAAGCCAGACAAAGGTCCATCTAGTCAAAACTATGGCTTTTCTAAAAGTCATGTATGGATGTGAGAGTTAGACCATAAAGAAAGCTGAGCGCTGAAGAATTGATGGTTTTGGACTCTGGTGTTGGTGAAGATGTTTGAGAGTCCCTTGGACTGCAAGGAGATCAAACCAGTCAATCCTAAAGGAAATCAGTCCTGAATATTCATTGGAAGGACTGACACTGAAGCTGAAGCTCCAATACTTTGGCCACCTGATTCGAAGAACTGACTTAATAGAAAAGATCCTGATATTGGAAAAGATTGAAGGCAGGAGGAGAAGGGGATGACAGAGGATAAGGTGGTTGGATGGCATCATCGGCTCGATGGACATGAGTTTCAGCAAGCTTTGGGAGGTAGTGATGGACAGGGAAGCTGGTGTGTTGCAGTCCATGGAGTCGCAAAGATTTGGACATGACTGAGCGACTTGAGAGTCCCTTGGACTGCAAGGAGATCCAACCAGTCCATTCTGAAGGAGATCAGCCCTGGAATTTCTTTGGAAGGAATGATGCTAAAGCTGAAACTCCAGTACTTTGGCCACCTCATGCAAAGAGTTGACTCATTGGAAAAGTCTCTGATGCTGGGAGGGATTGGGGGCAGGAGGAGAAGGGAACGACAGAGGATGACATGGCTGGATGGCATCACTGACTTGATGGACGTGAGTCTGAGTGAACTCTGGGAGTTGGTGATGGACAGGGAGGCCTGGCATGCTGTGATTCATGGGGTTGCAAAGTCAGACACAACTGAGCGACTGAACTGAACTGAGCTGAGCGACTTGAAAAGACCTTGATGCTGGGAAAGACTGGGGACAGAAGGAGAAGGAGACGACAGAGGATGAGATGGTTGGATAGCATCAGTGACTCAATGGACATGAGTTTGGGTAAACTCCAGGAGTTGGTGACGGACAGCGAGGCCTGGCGTGCTGCAGCTCATGGGGTCACAAAGAGTTGGACACGACTGAGCAACTGAACTGAAGTGAATTGAACTGAACTGAATAAGCCAGAGTCTCATGGTTAACTGGTTAAGTCCCATTAACTGCATGAGGCACAAAGTAAACCAACTGACTGACAGTTGGTTCTCTTTTCAGAATTTTTTTAATTGAAGTATAGTTGATTTGGGCTTCTCTGGTGGCTCACGGTAAAGAATCTGTCTGCAGTGCAGGAGGTACAGGTTCAACCCCTGCATCAGAAAGATCCCCTGGAGGAGGGCATGGCAACCCACTCCAGTGTTCTTGCCTGGAGAGTCCCATAAACAGAGAAGCCTGGTGGGCTACAGTCCATGTGGTTGCAGAGTCAGACATAACTGAGCAACTAACACATACATAGTTGATTTACAATGTTTCAGGTGTACAGCAAACATATATATTTTTTTTTCCATTGTAGGTTATTACAGGAAAATGAGTAGAGTTCCCAATGCTAAACACCAGGGCCTTGTTCATCTATTTCACACATAATAGTGTGTATATGTTGAGCCCAAACTCCAAATTCATCCCTCCGCTCATCCTCCCCCTTTGATAATCATAAGCTTGTTTGTTGTGAGTCTGTTTTGGAAATAAGTTCATTTGTGTTATATTTCTATATTTCACGTATAGCTGATGCCACGTGGTATTTGTCTTTTTCTGCTGACTGACTTCACGCGGGATGATAATCTCTAGGTCCATTCTTGCCACTGCAAACGGTACGACTTCACTCTTCTTTATGACTGAGTAACGCTCCAGTGTGTGTCTGTGTCACGTCTTCTTTATCCATGCACCTGCATGTGATTTGAGAGGCTCTCAGGCCACTGAGGCCACCATTAGGGAAGGACAGCTCCTCGAGTCTGCTGCGCTTTCTTCCCTGGAAGGTGCTGAGAGGCGCCGTGGGCCACCATCTGTCTCCATGTGTTGAGACTTTTTATCCTTTTGTAAAATTGTCTTATATTGGAACCCCCACAAGGCCTNCATCACTGACTCGATGGACAGGAGTCTGAGTGAACTCCAGGAGTTGGTGATGTACAGGGAGGCCTGGCGTGCTGTGATTCATGGGGTTGCAAAGTCGGACACAACTGAGTGACTGAACTGAACTGAGCTGAGCGACTTGAAAAGACCTTGATGCTGGGAAAGACTGGGGACAGAAGGAGAAGGAGACGACAGAGGATGAGATGGTTGGATAGCATCAGTGACTCAATGGACATGAGTTTGGGTAAACTCCAGGAGTTGGTGACGGACAGCGAGGCCTGGCGTGCTGCAGCTCATGGGGTCACAAAGAGTTGGACACGACTGAGCAACTGAACTGAAGTGAATTGAACTGAACTGAATAAGCCAGAGTCTCATGGTTAACTGGTTAAGTCCCATTAACTGCATGAGGCACAAAGTAAACCAACTGACTGACAGTTGGTTCTCTTTCCAGAATTTTTTTAATTGAAGTATAGTTGATTTGGGCTTCTCTGGTGGCTCACGGTAAAGAATCTGTCTGCAGTGCAGGAGGTACAGGTTCAACCCCTGCATCAGAAAGATCCCCTGGAGGAGGGCATGGCAACCCACTCCAGTGTTCTTGCCTGGAGAGTCCCATAAACAGAGAAGCCTGGTGGGCTACAGTCCATGTGGTTGCAGAGTCAGACATAACTGAGCAACTAACACATACATAGTTGATTTACAATGTTTCAGGTGTACAGCAAACATATATATTTTTTTTTCCATTGTAGGTTATTACAGGAAAATGAGTAGAGTTCCCAATGCTAAACACCAGGGCCTTGTTCATCTATTTCACACATAATAGTGTGTATATGTTGAGCCCAAACTCCAAATTCATCCCTCCGCTCATCCTCCCCCTTTGATAATCATAAGCTTGTTTGTTGTGAGTCTGTTTTGGAAATAAGTTCATTTGTGTTATATTTCTATATTTCACGTATAGCTGATGCCACGTGGTATTTGTCTTTTTCTGCTGACTGACTTCACGCGGGATGATAATCTCTAGGTCCATTCTTGCCACTGCAAACGGTACGACTTCACTCTTCTTTATGACTGAGTAACGCTCCAGTGTGTGTCTGTGTCACGTCTTCTTTATCCATGCACCTGCATGTGATTTGAGAGGCTCTCAGGCCACTGAGGCCACCATTAGGGAAGGACAGCTCCTCGAGTCTGCTGCGCTTTCTTCCCTGGAAGGTGCTGAGAGGCGCCGTGGGCCACCATCTGTCTCCATGTGTTGAGACTTTTTATCCTTTTGTAAAATTGTCTTATATTGGAACCCCCACAAGGCCTTTGCTTCTTAAACATGTTATAGAATATTAATGAGCTCTAAGTAGCTTGTTTTTCAGGACAGGACCAACCAAGCCTCGCTTCAAGACCTTTGCTTCCTTTCTCCTTGGACTTCTTGTTTCTCTCGGGTCCCTGGGCCAGGCTGGAATCTCAGCTCCAACACTAATAGTTTTAGTTTTCAAATGATAGCTGATTTGAGGAGGGCATGGCAACCCACTCCAGTATTCTTGCTTGGAGAATGCCCATGAACAGAGGAGCCTGGCGGGCTATAGTCCATGGGGTCACAAAGAGTCAGACGCGACTGAGCGGCAGAGCAGAGCGGAGCACCTTGCTGATTCACAGCATCGCATTGGTTTCAGGTGTACAACGTAGTGAGTCAGGATTTTCTTGGACTATACTCTGTTTAAAGTTATTATAAAACCATGGTTGCTTTTCTCTGTGCTGAACAATATATCCTTGTCGTTTACCTCTTTTATTCAGAGCCGTGCGCCTCTTCATCCCACGCTCACATGCGTCCCTCCCCAAGTCCCCATTGGTAACCATAAATTTGTTTTCTCTGTGAGTCTGTTTTGGTTTTGAACCTTCGAAAGGCTTGGTTTCTTTGTCTATAAAAGAGGTACGTTAATAATACCCATCTTGACAAACAAGACAACCCTGGAAAAGAGAAATCCCCACTAAGTGGAGGTGCATGCTTTATGACGACGACGCTGGCACCAGCCCCGTGGCTGCAGCCCAGAGGCAGCGATGCTGCAGCGGGAAGGACGACGGGCTGAGCGGAACCCCTTGCTTCACGAGCACCGGTTATATGACCTGGACAAACAAGCTCCTCTCCAAGGAGGGGCGATGCCTGTCTCCAGGTGTCTTCCACCCTTGCTCTCTCCAAAGGCACCACGGAACTGGGTCTGAGCAGGCTGGCTGTTAGCCATACACATCTGAGGCAGACCCCACCTCCGGGAGCCGTCTTGTTTATGAGATGGGGACAGTGGTCCTTGCGTGCTCAGCGCTGCTGGGAAGAGTGCTGAACACACTCTCTGGCATACGTGCCTGGCATGTAGCACTCAGGAAAGAGCCACGATACATGAGCCGGGCGGTGTGAGATCTGTGAACCGTCTTCACGGCTCTATTGGTTTTGTGATGACATGACTATAGGACTGTCTGGTGCAGATGCAAAATGGAAAGAAAGAACAGTGAGTGTCCCCTCTTGGGAGAAGACCTAAGTCCCCACTGTTCGTCTTCCTGGGCCCCCACCCCCACCATTTCAAAGTGCACATGTGGCTTCGTAGACCTCATGCTGGGGGACCAGAATGGATTTTATTTGCAGAGAGGGCTCAGTAATGTCTGGGGAAAGACATGTATGAGTATCCACATTGTGTAATCATGCAAAACAGTGAGAAGTTGAAGCTGTTAGTAAAAGCAAAGAACTCTGAAATTGGCCTCCCTTACTTAACAATTGAGTAGCCCCTTGGGACATCTGTTTTTCCTTGGTAAAATGGGGCTCTGAGCACGGACTAGCTCGTGGAGCTCCAGAAGAACTGGGTGAGATGCTGTGTGTGGATGTGCTTGGGAAACTGTGTTAGTCACCCAGTCATGTCTGACTCTGTGACCCCAGGGACTGTAGTCCACAAGGATCCTGTCCATAGAATTCTCCAGGCAAGAATACAGGAGTAGGTAGCCATTCCCTTCCCCAGGGGATCTTCTAACCTGATTGAACTCAGGTCTCCCACAGCACAGGCAGACTTTTTACCACTGAATGGCCAGGGAAGCCTGGGAAACCACAAAGCTCTGTGCAAACGTAACAAGATATTACAGGTCCAACCTGGAAAATGCTCTCGGAGGTTTCCTGGGACAGTAGCCTGAGGCATGCTGGAGCCAGGAGGAGGCCACCCGCTGGTGGAAGAGAAGCCCCCGATTAGGCGCCCACCCCTGTAATGCCCGCGCACAGGCTCCGCTCCTCCCTGTCTGGAAGCAGACCTGTGCGCCGCTGTGTCCCGGCTCCCACCCCTCCGTGGGTGCCTGCCTTTCCCTCCAGCCACCACCTGTGGCCGGTTGTCCTCTGGGCTTGCTGATGGCTCTGTGACCACGTGCAGAGAGGACCCCTGTCTGCTGGCCTGTCCTCCTCAGAGGTGGATGCTGAAGTTGGGCCCAGTGAAGAGTGTGGGGGTGAGGGCACCAGGGGGTGCTCCTCTTCCCCGGGGATGGAGCCAGAGGATGGATGCCCCTCCTCTGTGACCCCAGGAGCAAAATCCTGGGTGCATCCCACAATCCCCTCCCAGGGCCCTGAGTGGATGGAGTCCAGCCCCCCAGCGGGGACTTTGTCCCCTCTCTCTTCTCATCCAAAATCCCAGGGCCCACTCCCTGCGCACCGGCCCTTGCCTCCCTCTCTGTGTTGCTGGGAACCCAGGCTTCATCTCTGAGCCAGGGAGCTGCCTCCCAAGAGGACTCGGCAGCCCCACTTCCGTGGCGCTGCTGGCTCCCCATGAGCTCAGTGGGGTCAGAGCCTGATGGAGCTTCCACGCGACTCCTTGAGGAGGTGGCTCAGAAAGGAGCGCAGCTCGGCTGGAGCTTCTGCGTCCTTGCCTCCACGCTGGAGGCAGGAGTCCGGCAGGAAGAGCAGCGCTGCGGAGTTAGGAAGTAAGGCGGGAAAGCCGGCGCCACGCGTGGCCTCTGGGGGGACCTGCGCAGGCCGCTGCAGCTCCCTGAGCCTCACTGCTCCTGCCCGTGAAACTGGGGTAATAGCCCCGGCTCGCTGCACACACGGTGACGGTCACGCTGGGTGACGGGGCAGAGCTGTCCCCTGACGACGGGTGGGTCTGATGAGGACAACTGGCATCAGCTTGTCACCCAGTGCTTTCCGAGTTTGCTCTCCCTGTATAAGGATGGAGTCTCTCCTGTGTANCTTGGGAAACTGTGTTAGTCACCCAGTCATGTCTGACTCTGCGACCCCAGGGACTGTAGTCCACAAGGATCCTGTCCATAGAATTCTCCAGGCAAGAATACAGGAGTAGGTAGCCATTCCCTTCCCCATGGGATCTTCTAACCTGATTGAACTCAGATCTCCCACAGCACAGGCAGACTTTTTACCACTGAATGGCCAGGGAAGCCTGGGAAACCACAAAGCTCTGTGCAAACGTAACAAGATATTACAGGTCCAACCTGGAAAATGCTCTCGGAGGTTTCCTGGGACAGTAGCCTGAGGCATGCTGGAGCCAGGAGGAGGCCACCCGCTGGTGGAAGAGAAGCCCCCGATTAGGCGCCCACCCCTGTAATGCCCGCGCACAGGCTCCGCTCCTCCCTGTCTGGAAGCAGACCTGTGCGCCGCTGTGTCCCGGCTCCCACCCCTCCGTGGGTGCCTGCCTTTCCCTCCAGCCACCACCTGTGGCTGGTTGTCCTCTGGGCTTGCTGATGGCTCTGTGACCACGTGCAGAGAGGACCCCTGTCTGCTGGCCTGTCCTCCTCAGAGGCGGATGCTGAAGTTGGGCCCAGTGAAGAGTGTGGGGGTGAGGGCACCAGGGGGTGCTCCTCTTCCCCGGGGATGGAGCCAGAGGATGGATGCCCCTCCTCTGTGACCCCAGGAGCAAAATCCTGGGTGCATCCCACAATCCCCTCCCAGGGCCCTGAGTGGATGGAGTCCAGCCCCCCAGCGGGGACTTTGTCCCCTCTCTCTTCTCATCCAAAATCCCAGGGCCCACTCCCTGCGCACCGGCCCTTGCCTCCCTCTCTGTGTTGCTGGGAACCCAGGCTTCATCTCTGAGCCAGGGAGCTGCCTCCCAAGAGGACTCGGCAGCCCCACTTCCGTGGCGCTGCTGGCTCCCCATGAGCTCAGTGGGGTCAGAGCCTGATGGAGCTTCCACGCGACTCCTTGAGGAGGTGGCTCAGAAAGGAGCGCAGCTCGGCTGGAGCTTCTGCGTCCTTGCCTCCACGCTGGAGGCAGGAGTCCGGCAGGAAGAGCAGCGCTGCGGAGTTAGGAAGTAAGGCGGGAAAGCCGGCGCCACGCGTGGCCTCTGGGGGGACCTGCGCAGGCCGCTGCAGCTCCCTGAGCCTCACTGCTCCTGCCCGTGAAACTGGGGTAATAGCCCCGGCTCGCTGCACACACGGTGACGGTCACGCTGGGTGACGGGGCAGAGCTGTCCCCTGACGACGGGTGGGTCTGATGAGGACAACTGGCATCAGCTTGTCACCCAGTGCTTTCCGAGTTTGCCCTCCCTGTATAAGGATGGAGTCTCTCCTGTGTAATCCTTTCCCTTGGTATCTTAAGGCAGTAATAAAAAAAATCTCTGACGCCTTTTACCATCCTTTCTGAATTTGTCTCTTCCCCTCTCTTCCCTGGAGCCTTAATTGACCCTTTATTATTCTCTTGCTCCTTCGTTTTCCATTTCCAATATAGTTCCAGGCGGGTGACTCTAAAGCTACCGCATGAAGCTGTCTAACCATAAATACAATTTGACAAACTATTTCCAAGCAGCCAGTAACACGAGAAGGGAGGCAGCCCTCACTTCTCATCTCAGTGAGCCTCACGCATCCTTTCAACGTCCCCGCAGAGCCCAGGGAAATGGTATGATTTTGCTTAGATTTCAGACAATAAAAACCGGTCATCAACCTGAGCACCGATTTTCAGACTTGCCTCCTTTCTTTGCTGCTTAGAAAAGTCACGGCCGTTATGAGATGGATGGTGCCGGTCCAGGACAAAGAACCCCAGAACCTGCAACTGGTGTACATGATGTCGTTTGTTCCAAGAGATTGATGGGGACTTGGTTTCTCATTATAAGGCCACTGAACTGAATGAAGGAGGGGCATCATCAGGAGAAAGAGATGAAGGCAAACAATAACAGAACTTTAAAAATAATTTGCATTGAAATATAGTTGATTTATAATGCTGTGTTAGATTCAGGTATACAGCAAAGTGAAGCAGTTATATGCATACATACATTCCACTCTTTTTATAATTCTTTTCCCATATAGGTCTTACAGAGTATTGAGTAGAGTTCCCTGTACTATTCAGCAAGTCCTTACTAATTATCTATTTTATATATAGTAGTGTGAATATGTCAATCCCAATCCCCTAATTCTTCCCACCCCTTCTAACTCCCTCGTAACCATCAGTTTGCTTTCTACATCTGTGACTGTATTGCTGATATGTAAATAAGTTCTTTTGGACCATTATTTTTTACATTCCACATAGTAACAGCATTTAACCTTTGCTAAAAATTTTAGAATACTCACAGATAATTCCTTCATGTGATATACAGANGTTGATTTATAATGCTGTGTTAGATTCAGGTATACAGCAAAGTGAAGCAGTTATATGCATACATACATTCCACTCTTTTTATAATTCTTTTCCCATATAGGTCTTACAGAGTATTGAGTAGAGTTCCCTGTACTATTCAGCAAGTCCTTACTAATTATCTATTTTATATATAGTAGTGTGAATATGTCAATCCCAATCCCCTAATTCTTCCCACCCCTTCTAACTCCCTCGTAACCATCAGTTTGCTTTCTACATCTGTGATTGTATTGCTGATATGTAAATAAGTTCTTTTGGACCATTATTTTTTATATTCCACATAGTAACAGCATTTAACCTTTGCTAAAAATTTTAGAATACTCATAGATAACTCCTTCATGTGATATACAGAAAATGCCAGGGTATTTACTTTCCATCACTTTTTCTACAGGTTGTGAGCAACAAGGAGCCATTAGCTGTGTCTGGAGAAGTCAGCTATTTTTACCTACTGGAGTGAAAAACAGTTTTCTCTCTTGATATCTGTATGTGATTTTTTGTGGGAAAAAAAATCACTTTTTTAAAATCACTTGCCTAAAGTCAAATGAAAGGTCACTCTCTCTTTTCCTGCCTTTTGAGAGATTTAACTCAAATGACTTTACTTGTCTATTTAACAGACATCCTTCCCAAGGTGGATTTCTGCTTCTGTCACACAAAGTTGTGGTAGAAGTAATTAAACGAATACAGATTTAAAGCCAGGTGCTCGTGGCTTAAGCACTAGTACACCTGATGTGCAGAGAAAAGCGAGCTCGGTCTTGGTGCCCCTCCCTGGTCTCTGCAGCCCCGGCCACCTCTGGTGCCACCTCACACTCTCGCGGTGCTGTTGCTGGTGTCTCCCTGGTTGGAGCCCCATGGACGTCACCCGTGCGGAGTTGCACCCACCCTGCTTCTCTGACCACCTTGCACTGCAGCTGTGCCGGGCTCCTCAGCACAGCCCCGGCTCCCCACCGCCTCCGCCGTGCAGAACGCTCAGTGGAGACATCTCCTTCAACTTGGCACTTCCTTCTAGGCTCTCCAGAGCTTGACCAGGAGCAAGAGATTTCCACCGGGGTGTTCTATGGCAGCCAATGCATATAGTATATTTAATGTCTCAAGGGGTGAAACTCTAACTATGATTCTTCATTTGTTTAATGGGTCTCATGGAAAGCCAGGCTGTGGAATGGGGTACAGGACAGGGCTCTTTAGGGAATGAGGAAAGACTCAGAGATGGGGCAGGGGCGGGACAGAACCACAGCTGGTCGTGACTGTCCTTCCCTAGCCCCTAAGCCATCAAAAACACCTGAAGCATTCAGAGAGCAGCCTCCAGCTTCAGGCAACAAGACACCGCATGCTTCAGCCACGGTCACAGACAAACCCTATGAAGGGGAACAACATTTCATGCTGCCCAGGAATGCCCTGCTTTCCCCCACAGCTGCTGAAATCCTCTCCATCCTTCTAACACCTGTTCAAACTCCAAGTCCCAGAAAAGCTTCCCCAGATCTCCAAGGCTGGCTCTGTGGTTATGGAACAGTAAGGCGTCCTGCGCTCCATCAGCTCGGGACGTGTAGCAGATGCCGCAGACTGGAGCCTAAACCACAAGCATTCACTTCTCCTGGGCCTGGATGCTGGACACCCAAGGTCAGGACGCCAGAAGATTTGGCGTCTGGCGGGGGCCTGCTTCCTGCTTCATGAGCGTGTAAAAGTGCTGGTCGCTCAGTCATGTCTGACTCTCTGTGACCCCATGGGCTGTAGCCCACCAGGCTCCTCTGTCCATGGAACGCTCCAGGCAAGCAGGCTGGAGTGGATAGCCACGGTTAAGACGCTAAGCTTCCACTGCAGGGGGTACAGATTCGACCCCTGGTCAGGGAACTAGGGTCCCAGGTGTGCATGGCACAGCCAAAAGAGAAGCAAAGCAAGCAAACCAAAACAAAACATGGAGGAGATGAAGGGCCAGTACATGCTTGACGCGGGAGAACCTCAAGAACACTGTGCTAAGTGAAAGAAGCCAGACACAGAAGTCCATGTATTACATGGCTCTGTTTTTATAAAATGTGCAGATTAGGCAAACCTATAGAGATGTAGACTATTGGCTGCCAGGGGCTTGGGGAGGTGAGTCAGGGTCGGGGATATGGTGATTACTAGCAGGTACAATGAACACGACTGAACGACTTCACATCCACTTTTCACTTTCATGCATTGGAGAAGGAGGTGGCAACCCACTCCAGTGTTCTTGCCTGGAGAATCCTAGGGATGGGGGAGCCTGGTGGGCTGCCGTCTATGGGGTAGCACAAAGTTGGACATGACTGAAGCAACTTAGCAGCAGCAGGTCCAAAGTTTCTTTTTCAAGTGATGAAATACGTTAGTTCATGGTGATAGCTGCACAGTTCCATGAATATATTAAAAAACACTAAATGGTAGTTTCAGTGGGTGAATTTTATTGTATGGAATAATATCTCAATAAAGCTGTGAAGACTTAAATAGAGAAGAAAAGAAAAAGAGAGACCTCAGACCTATTTATGGCCTGAGCAATGGCATAGATCTGTTTAATGAGACAGGAATACCCATTTACTGGTGGTGAGAGCTAAGAGCTCGGCCATGACCATGACAGGATGGAAAGACACCCACACAGACAAGCTGAGTGTGAGGGTGGAGGTGGATCTTCAGGGAGTGGCCAGACCAGCAGAATCAGAATTGGGGTAAAGAGTGCAAGCCTGGTGTTTGAATCCACAGAGCTGGATGAGGTTCAGGTCAGGGCAGGTGAACAAGAAAGAGGCCCAGATCAGGGTTGTTGGGCCCAGCAACGTCTCAACACTAAGCAGAGAGACAGAAAGGAAGCAGAGATCAGAGGAAGAAAACAGAGTAAAGTCCCCAGAGGCCTGCAGGAGAAGCAGATTTACAAAGGAAATGGTGCTGAACACTGGCCGGAGGTTGAATTAGATAAGCTCTGAGTGTGTCTTTGGGTTGTGGCCTGGAGCTCCTCAGTGCCCCAGCAAGAGCTGCAGGGGCTGGGGGCTGGCTGGAAAGCACAGCAGGGCTGGATACCCAGGGACCTTCCTGCAGGGAGCTCGGCTGGACACCCAGGAGGGAAAAGGCTGCAGGAGCAGGAGAGGGGATGTGAGACCAAGGGAGGGATTTTTCCTTCTTCTTTTAGGATGCCAGATCCTAGAACAGGTATGTATGTGCATATCCATGATTTAACAGAAGAGCAGTGTGTGTGGCAGAATTTCTTTTTCCTCAAGAGATCCAGTCATTGCTCTGAAGTCCTTCAACTGATTATATGAGGCCCACCCACAAATGGAGGGCAATCTGCTTAACTCAGTGTCTGCAGATTTCAATGTTTAAAATACAAACAAACATTTAAAACACAAACAAACAAAAACCTTTCTTAATAACATCCAGAGTGGTTGTTTGGCCAAAGACTGGCCGCAGGAACCGAGCCAAGCTGACACATAAGATTAGCCTCACACCAAGTAAATATTAGGCGTTCAGTCTGGGTATGGGTGGATGTGGGGGACCCACTGATGCGGCTGGACTTGTCAGTTGGCTGAGGCCATTTTGCTGATATTTAGTATGGGGTAGGGCTTCGCTAATGGCACCCCACCCCAGTCATCTTGCTTGGAAAATCCCATGGACGGAGGAGCCTGGTGGGCTGCAGTCCAAGGGGTCGCACAGAGTCGGACACGACTGAGCGACTTAGCAGCAGCCGCAGCAAGGCTGCCCTGATAGCTCAGCTGGTAAAGAATCCGCCTGCAATACGGGAGGCCTGGGTTTGATCCCTGGGTTGGGAAGATCCCCTGGAGAAGGGAAAGGCTACCCACTTGAGTATTCTGGCCTGGAGAATTCCATGGACTGTACAGTCCATGGGGTTTCAAATAGTCAGACACGACTGAGAGAATTTCACTTTCACTTTAGTATGGGGTAAATTCCAATCCAGACCCGGCTGGCCCTTTCCCTTCTCCTGGGGTCTTTGCCTACACACCCCCACCTCTCCATTCTCAGGGCTTCCCTCTGGCCTTGGGGGTCTCTTTGTTTCTGGATCACCTGTATCTTCCCAGGATATGCTCTTAAGCTTGCTTCTTTGCCAAAATTATATGTGAATAGATCTTAGATTGAGGACAAACTGACATCGAATTTACAATAAATTTCTTCTAGAACTGTACTAAAATGGGAGGATTTAAGTGTCACTTGACCACCTCTGGGGCTTCCCTGGTGTCTCAACTGTAAAGAATCTGCCTGCAATGCGGGAGACATAGGCTTGATCCCTGGGTCAGGACGATCACTTGGAGGAGGAAATGGCAACTCACTCCAGTGTTTTTGCTGGGAAAATTCTGTGGACAGAGGAGCCTGGAGGGCTACAGTCCATGGGGTTGCAAAGACTTGGACCCCACTGAGCATGCACACACAGGAAACGGTGTGTGACCACCCCCAGCGTCCCTGCCTTTCCCACCATCGTCACAGTCAGCTCCGGGCTGCCCCACCCTCCAAACAGCCCCCGGGAGCTCTCGCTTCCCCACATTCATCCTGATGGGGGCTGTCAGCTCCTGCCATGCCTCCAGTTTTCTAGAAGCCGCCAGCCAGCTCTCAGTGAGATCCCTATCAGAGCTTATCCTTTAAAGCTTATCCTTTTAACAGTCTCAGCTACACTCGAGACTGTTGCCTCTAAGGACTCTCCTCAGGTCTGAGGCTAACACAGGAGATTACCGTGTAGAAAGGAGGCATGTCAGCTAGTCCTGCTCCTGGCATCGCTCAGACGCTCCTCCTGCAGCCCCTCCTGAACTCAGTTCAGCTGCCACGCTGCTGGGGTTCCCCCCTTCTTCCTCAGGATGTCCCCCCAGACTCCAGCTCCATCATTGCCTCCAGCCACAGCCGCGGAACACAAGTGGATTGTGTCAGTCAGAAGCCGCTATGCAACCAAAAGGAACATCAGATCTCTCTGCACCCAAGAACAGAGAAAGAACCTTCCGCCAGACTGATTCAACCCCCCGAGACTGTCTCCAAGTAAAAATAGCTTATTCGTCTTTGAACCAGCGGGTCAACAAGGCCTGTAGACTGTGCTCCCTAGTCACAGGAGAAGCTGGGCCCTGGGAACCCCGCGCCGCAGACACGTAGCCAGGGCAAGAGGCAGGGAGGTTCCTGCAGGCTCAGTGTCGTGAATCACACCATCGAGCCAGACCCAAGTGGTGACAGATTCCGGTCCCTGTGACTCACGCCCTCCGTGGGCACGGGGCACCGCCTGCCCACCTTGGTGGGCGTATGGAAATGACGGGCAATGACTAATGGAGGTGCTGGCATCAGCCTGGGCACTTAGTTGTCCAGAGATAAGTGGCGTTCCGGTTCTAATTTCTTTCTTGAGCTTAACATGTTGCTGGATATGTAAATACAGTTTGAAAACCTTACATGTAATTTCCAAATCGCTAAGAACATATTTGAATCACAGAAGAAAACAAGACAGAATGTGTCTATTGTATCTTTATAACTAAGAGTGTATAGACTGACTGATGTAGAAGACAAATGCATGGTTACTGGGGTGGGAGGGAGGGATAAACTGGGAGACTGGGATTGACATATATGCACTGCTATATACAGAATGGGTAACCAGTAATAATAAGGACTTACTGTAGAGTGCAAGGACCTCGGCTCAATACTCCGTAAAGTCCTATATGGGAAAAAAGAATCTTAAAAAGAATGGATATATGTATATGTATAACGGATTCACTTTACTGTACACCCAAAACTAATACAACATTGTAAATCAACTACACTCCAATTTAAAAAGAAGTCTTTTTCCTATTTTGCTTTTCACAGAAAGAGAATTTGATGAGCCTGCCATGAAACACAGTTCATAGTTATTAAAATTGACTGTAAGGAAGAAAACATGAGCTGAAATTTCTCTCCTGATCTTCTACTCTTAATGAGTAGCCATGAGCAAATGTAATTACAACCTTGCCACCAATAATGCTATGCCTGTAGGACACAGTTTTCCAGGATGAAATGATGAATCCTCCTGTTCAAATCTGTTAACTGCCAGACATCTCTTTACAATGGACGTGTGCTGTAAGAAAACCTAACTTAACCAGAGGAGCCCCCTCCTCACTCTGAACTGCAACCTCTTGTTCCTTACATCCTTTGCCCCCTGTTTCTCCAGCCTCAAATCTCAACCATGCCAACCTTTTTTTCTGAACTTCAAAATCCACATTTTATTTAACTTTTGGCGTATGGAGAACAGTGTCTATTGGCAACAATGACCCTTGTTCATCCATTCTTCCATTGACTCTCAAACAGTAAGAAAATAATACAAAGTAGCATGTTCAAATCTTAACCTCTATAGTTCCTCATTTTCTGCTTCAAGTTCACATTTTCTTTCCCCTGAGATTTTCAAAGACCTTTTCCTTTCATTGTTTGGCTGTAACTCATGTCTTCCTCTCCTGAACTCCCAAACGTGTCACCAGCGTGCTGGGCATTTTGTGCATCTAATCTCTTTTAGGATTAAGGAGACGTGGATAGCTCATGGTGGGGTGTGGTGGGGGGAGCTCTGGGCACATGCTAGGGGAACTGGAGAGGGAGGGGAGATGCTATGATCTCTCATGGACCCTGTGGGTAGGGCCTCAGAAGGTGGAAAGGATGCAGACATGTGAGGGGTCTGCACGAGGCAAGGGAGGGACCCGGGAGGGGCAGGCCTGTCCAGACGTGAGGGTGGCAGGTGTGGCTGCAGGAAGCCCAAGAGGGTGGGAGTCTGAACCTAAAGCCACTGGGATGCTTTCTGCTGGATGGAGGAATTCAAAATTCACCTGTTATAGTAAGAGCTCCACTCTTTCCTGTGAAACACAGGGGCTTGAGAAAAGTGTCACTGGGGGAGCTATATGTGTGTTCACATTTGTTGACTATTAGCTGGGGGATGCTGGATCAGTTCACTCGCCTTCTCTGTGCCTCCAGGTCTTCTGGGGTGAGACAGAGGTATGAACATGCATTTCACAGGGTGGCATGTGTGTGAAATAGGAGGACACAGACAAACGCCAGCAGATTGCCCGGTAAATCTCTCTGCCCAGCCCAGCCTCCATGCCCGGGCCATGCTGCCTGATACCAGATTGCACCGAGGAGAGAACGTGAGGGTTAGCCTAGACAAGCCAGTAGGGAGATCAGATGTCACTTCTGAGGGGTTTTTAACTGAGTGGAACTTCTTTTGATGCAGGAAAACAAGGTAAAAATTTCCCAAGGGGTTTCTACAAGATTTCCAGCACTTCCTAAATTAGCCTCAACCAGTAAAACCACGAGCGAAGACCTCCTGGCAGGGCTGGCACGGCCATTTCCAGGCCCAACCGAAAGCAGGAAGCCTTGAGACAAGTCATAACTCATCTCTTCAGTTGGCTTCCAAAATTATCCACGTTCAGATCCCTGGGCATTTGCACCAAACATCAGGAAGTATTCTGATTTTATCTGTTTCAGGTTATTGACTTGTTTTTGATCAAACCAATTTCAGATTCCCTTCTAGCCACTGGTAATAGTTTCACCTCTGCCTCATCAGCAATGCACACTGAGCACAGATCCCCATGACGAGCTGTTTCCTGCAAATGGCAAGAGCCCCTCTAAGCCTGAGCTGGTGTGTGGTGAACCCGAGAAAGGAGAGCTGGTGTGTGGTGAACCCGAGAAAGGAGTGAAAGAAAACCCTTCCCTTTGGATTCACAGCTCCGAGCGCCATTCCCAGCCCTGCAGCTATTTGCGGGCTGACCTTAAGCAAAGTGTTGAAATGTGCTAAGTCTTCATTTCCTGTTCTACTAAACAAAGAAGCCCCTTATTATCCATTAGGATAACCACTATTAAAAAAGAAAGTGTTGGTGAAGATGGGGAGGATATGGAGGGACTGGAAGCTTTCGTTGCTGATGGGGATATAAAATGGTGCGGTCACTCTGCGAGACGGTACAGCCATTTCTTAGAAGATTAAGCAGAGAATCAAGGATGATCAAGGACTAACCACGTGTGGATATATGCTCCAAAGAATTAGAAGGACAGTCTCAAAAATTATTTGTTGATTCATGTTTATTAGAAGCATTATTCATAACAGCCAAAAGGTAGAAATAACTTGTGTCCCTTGATGGGTGAATAGATAAACAAATGTGAGATCTATATATAGATATATGTGTGTGTGTGTATACATGTATAACAAAATGTATTCATCCTTAAAAAGGAAGGGAATTCTGACAGTGCCACAACATGGATGGACTTTCAGGACATTATGCTCAGCGAAATGTTTGATGCAAAAAACAAATTCCGTATGATTACATCATATGAAGCGTTAAGTCAAATCCATAGAGTCGGAAAGGAGAATCGCCGGTGCCAGGGCTGGTGGAGGGATAGAGGATAGTGCCTTAGCGTTGAGCGGGGACAGAGTTTCGGAGGAAGTCCTGGCAGCATCCAGGCAGCCTGCTGGCGGCACTGTGGATGTGCGTCACGCCGTGGAAACGTGTGCGTGTGTGCGCTCAACTGCTCAGTCGTGTGTGACTCCTTGTGAGCCCGTGGGCTGTAGCCCCTCGGTCTCCCCTGTCCATGCAATTTTCCAGACAAGAATACTGGACCGGCTTGCCATCTCCTCCAGGGGATCTCCCGACCCAGGGATAGGACCCGTGTCTCCCGCACTGACAGGCAGATTCTTTAAAACCGAGTTACCTGGAAAGCCCATGAAAATGTGTGGAAGTTTCTAAAAAAACTAAAAACTGAGCTACCATATGATCCAGCAATCCCACTCCCGGACATATATCCAGAGAAAGCTCTAATTTGAAAAGATATATGCACCCCTGGGCTTCTCAGGTTGGCACTAATGGTGAGAAACCTGCTTGCCAATGTAGAAGACGTGGGTTCTATTGCTGGGACCCCGGAGGAGGGCAAGGCAAGCAACCCACTCCAGTGTTCTTGCCTGGAGAATCCCAGGGACAGAGGAGCCTGGCGGGCTACAACCTACAAGGTCACAAAGAGCTGGCCATGAATGAAGCAATTGGGCACACACGCACAATTGCACTTCTATGTTCAAAGCGGCAATTTTCACAATAGCCAGTATATGGAAACTACCTAAATCGCCATCGGCTGATGAATGAATGGAGAAGATATGGCACATATACATGATGGACTACTACCCAGCCACAAAAAGGAGTGAAATAATGCCATTGGCAGCAACACAGATGACCTAGAGATTACCCTCCTAACCGAAGTTAAGTCAGAAAGAGAAAGACAAATATTCATATGGCATTACTTACAAGCAGCGTCTAAAAAAAAAAAAAAATATATATATATATATATATAAATGAACTCATTTACAAAACAGTAATGGACTCACTGACATAGAAAACAGACTTGTGGTTATCAAAGAGGGAAGGGTATTATAGGGAGGGATAAATTAGGAGTCTGTGATTGACAAAGATACACTACAGCATATAAGATAGACATCAAGGCCCAACTATATAGCACAGGGAGCTATACTCGATATTTTATCATAACGTAAGGGAAATGAATCTGAAATATATATACATATATGAGTCACTGTGCCATACACCTGAAACATGATATTGTCAATCACTATACTTCAAAAAATGAAAACGTTAAAAATGTTAAATAGTAATTTTATGTTACAGGTATTTTAACAGAAAATTTTAAATGGAAAAGCTGCTTTTTTCATAAACAGTGTTTAGCCGTTACGATTCTTCTGTATGAGAAACCCTGCTCTAGTTCAGCCCAGATTCTAGGCAGAACACACAGAGCTCTGGCTCCGTCTTCAGTGTGCAGACCTTCTCCAGCAGGGGTTGGGTTGCAGTGATCCAGGGCCTGAAGGTCCCTCCAGCCTCTGCACAACTGGACCTGCAGTTTTCTAGCTTCTCTGGGAGGGAAACTTAAGCCTGGAGACCAGATCCTCCTTCACAGGGAGCCCTTCCTCTGAGAGTTTGGAGCAGACAGTCTGAGAGAGGAGGGTGACTGGCAGGCTGCCTCCCTGATTTTCCTCGTTGTGTCCTTGTGTTGTGCTGTTCTTTCTCCCTTTTCCTGCTCATCTTGTCTTTTGTTGAATGGTTCTGCCTCCTGCAGTTCTTTGATCAAAGACCAGCAAGTTGAGTGGGAAACGTTTCCATCTTTATCAAATAGATTTAGTTAAGATAGAGAGCAAGGAAATGCTAGGTAGCACTTGGTGCCACACAGGAAAGGGCCATTCTGGGAGAGGAAACACCCTCTAAAGTGAAGACTCGAGATCATAGAATTGCCAGATTGTTGATCCGAAGGCAATGCCTCCATTTCCCTTTGGAAAATGTCAAATCCTTTAGAGGCTGGCGGAGACTCACAGATATTTAGAAAAGTGTGGATATTTTCCAGGGGGGTGAAATCAAATGACATACTTTTTCTTTGAATTATCAAATAATTCCTTCACTTCTGTTCATATCCCACAGGCGTACAGACTTTACACAGTCACTCTGCAGGGTCACAAGTCATTAAGCCATTTGTTACTGTGGCAGAGATCATCAAACTTCCTGCAAATACTTGGGAATGTGGCTGCCAGTATTTTCTCCTGTGCAGGAGTGGGAGTGGAGATGGCTGTAAGAACCCTGGGTCGAACCCCATGAACCTCACCAACCACCCTCTTGCATCCCCCACCTGATTAAGGGCTCCCTAGATTAAGGCATAAAAGGTTTTTCTTCTTTAAGTAATTTATTGATTTTAATTGGAGGATAATTACTTTATAATACTGTGATGGTTTTGCCACACATCAACAGGAATCGGCCACAGTTATACACGTGTCCCCTCTCTCCCAAACCTCCCCTGCTCCCTCCTCACCCCACCCCTCCAGGTTGTCACAGAGCTCTGACTTCGGGTTCCCTGAGTCATTCATCGGGTGCTGACTTTCCTTCATCCTCCCTCTTCCTCCCTGACCAGGCGATGGATTGAATCCTCCCACCTTCAGCCACATGCTTAGACCTGCTTCAGCCTCTTCCCATGGCCGACAGCCTGTAATGTTAGCTGACGACTTCACTGAAATCTTGTCTCCCTTGGATTTCTTCAAGTTGCTAAACTTGGGGACAGCTTGTTACCCAGCAGAAGAACAGCAGATCCCAACACCACCCGAGTCTTCTTCCATTACCTCCTCAAGTTGTGCAGCTCTGCAGAACAGACAAGAGTGTGGGTCTCAGGCGTGGTATTTTTTGACTCACAAGAGTCTTTAGTTCTTGTTCAGTAAAGCCAACAGAACCAAGCACATGCCTTCTTTGCTGGGGTCCTGGAGGCCTGGGGCCCTGGAGGCCCGGGGCCCTGGAGGCCTGGGGTCCCTGGAGGCCTGGGGTCCTGGAGGCCTGGGGTCCTGGAGGCCTGGGGCCTTCCTTGACTCCCCGTTTCCTGTGACCAGATGCAGCAGACCTGGACAGGAGCCCCTGTTTCCAGAACTTAACGCACTGCCTGACTTCATCTCTGTGGTTGGTGACAAGTGAGTGAAACCAGGTGAGTGCAGGATGCAGGCCAGGTAGACAGTGCAAACATTAGCTCTTCTGCTGCTTACTGCCTTTGCACCATCTCTGGGAGGCTCAGTTTCCTAATCTGTGAAATGGACAAATAAGAGCCTTGCAGGCTGTTGTGATGACGGGACAAAATGATCCAGGATGAGTTCCTGGTGTGAAGGACATGATGTTGCTGTGACTTACTGATGCGTAACCAACTTCCCCAAAGTTCAGCAGCTTCAGACACCAACGAGTAAGATTCCTGAGGGCGATGAGAATGGGCTGCAGCTCCAAACGTCTGGCCTCATCTCACCATTCAGCTGCCTTCAGGGCGAGTTCAGCAGGGCTGGGCTCACATGCTGGGTAGTTGGTCTTGACCTTGGTTCTTCTTGTGTGACCGCTTGGCCTCCAGAAGCCAAGATAGGCCTCCCTAGCTGGTGGTCTGAGGGCAGAGTTTCAAAGGGTCAAAAGCAAAATCACCGGATCTCCAGAGGTTTAGACCCTGAACTTGCAAAATCCCGTTTCCATCAATTGTATCAACACTAGTCACAACTCCAGATGGCAGGGCTCGGAGACTCACACCCCTTCTGGGCGGAAGAGCCACAGAATCACATTGTCAGGGGTGCCAGTGCACTTTAGAACGAAGCTCTGCCCGTGTGGCTCAAGCAGTAAAGAATCTGCTTGCAATGCAAGATGCACAGGAGATGTGGGTTTGATCCCTGGGTCAGGAAGATCCCCTAGAGGAGGAAATGGCAACACACTCCAGTATTCTTTCCTGGGAAATCCCATGGACAGAGGAGCCTGTGGGCTACAAAGAATGGGATAGCAAATAATCAAGTACAACCAAAGACGCACACACTGCCCATATTCTGCAGGCTCCCACAAGTGTGCAGGAACCTGTATCTGTGCAATCACTCGCACCCCGGGGTTCCCAGGCAGGCATTAGAATAAAGCTCTGGAGCCTGGTGACCCAGGTCTGCACCCTCCATGGCAGAGTTCTCTGTGAGGCCTCAGCATGGTTACTCAGCCCCTCTAAGTTTTTCTTTCTTTATCTGAAGTTTTTTTCAAGCCTCCACTGTCTTCAACCCTTATACTTTCACCCTGAATGCTATTTCACAGTCCAACTTCAAAAATCAACACAGCAGAGACAAATGGTGATGTCCACAAACGCCTCTGGAACCCTGGGCCCAGGGCCCCCTGAGCCTCCCCACGCAGCCTCTGCAGAGCCCACGTGGGTAGGACCCTCTGAGCCACGTGGACTGTCTCCAGGGGCAGCATCTGCCTAGACCCAAGCGAGAAGGGGATGAACCCCTTCCATCTTCGGTTTCCTCCACCTCAACCTGTAACGTCATTCCTACCGCTGTGACGGTGAGTGAGGACAGGTCCAGCAAGTAGGAGCAGTTGCAGAGATGAGAACCAGAGCCACGGAACGAGAAAGCAGGGGTCTGTTTCTGTTGTCTCTCAAGTGGTCCTTTCATTACCCCTGGACTTGAGCAATCCAGAAACATCCTCCTCACTGAAGCTGAGGGAGAGGGAGTGAAAAGTCAGGAGGAGCTGGGACCATCCCTGGGCTGGAGGGCACCTCCTGAGGATGGGGCAGAGGACTTTTTCATTCAGTCAGCAAACCCCGAGCATCCGTGGCAGCTCAGGCACTGCCCTGGGTGCAGACACCCCCGTCTGGGAGGAGCCCCCGCTCTCCTCGCACATCCTCTGAGGGAGCACTGGACAGCCCACCTCGCGGTTCACGCAGCTGTCTGCTCATCTCCCCCAGGACAGAAGCCACCCAGGGCTCACTGTGCTTCCTCCCACGGGGCCCCCAGGGGTTGGGCGGGGGCCTGCAGCCTAGCAGCCCCCTGCCCCAGCTCATGACTTCTAGCAGATCCTCAAAGAGGCCCCTCTGCTTCCTGCCCCGGAAACTGAGCCTGGGCACCTCTGTCGGGGCCATCCCTCCTCTGCCCACAGCTGAGGTGGCTCTCCGCTGTCTCCAGTTCTCTTCCCCTTCTTTGGGGAAGCCCCTCTGAGCCCAGCCTAGGCGAGTTTCCTAGCTCCCTGTTGTCATGTACGAGGTAGCATTGTCCACATCACCTCACACCCATCACGTGGTATTATGGTGATTCTCCATCTCCCTCTCTGAGAACAGAAACCATAGAGGCTTCATCTTAACATCCTGCCCCGCCCCGGGTACAGTCCTTGGCGGTGGACGCTCAGCGATTACTTGATGAGCAAGTTAACGAATGAGAGATGGTGGTGTGCAGATTCCCGCGCGCCTGCCGGTGGCCAAGTGAGGTCCCAGGACCAGCTCCACGCGGGAGTAGGGTCCTTCCCAAGAGACTCGGCCCACCGTCGTCTCCTCCTCCTTCGTGTGCTCAACCTGGAGCCTCGCGACTTTGCCCGCGTTCCGAGAGTCCTTCCTGCTGTTTCTCGCAGAGTGACCGGGGACACGCCTGTGAGTGTTCTGCTGGCCCCTCGGATCCCCCACACCCGAAAGCCAGGTCCCCCCACGCCTGGCACAATGCAAGACTCTACACTGGGGATCTTGGGCGTCTTAACGGCCACCTAGTCCCGGGTCACAGGCGAGGACGCGGGAGCATCGGGGAAGCTGCGTCAGAAGCAGGCGCATGAACTCGCGAAGGGACGCCTTCACCCAGACGACACACAGACGTGGCTTCCTGTGGGCTGCTCGCCTGGACGGGCTGATGGCAGGGCCTGGCTCTTGGGAGAACTCGGCGCCCATGTTTGAGGAGTCAGGTCGTCACCGCAAGGGCCGGAGCAGGAGGACGCGCAGTCACCATCTGCTGGGATGAAGGCCCTGATGGGAGAAAGCCAACAGCCCAGAGGGGCGCGCCTGGCGGCCAGCGCCTCCTTGTTTCGTGAGTGATTGGAGGCACGAGGAAACGAAAACCAGCTGGAGTGGCTGGTCGGGCCTGGCATTCAATACACATTTTTAAATGGTTCATGTTGGCTGATGTGCAATCAGTGCTTTTGAAGGCCTGGAGCCGAATTCAACCCAGACCACTCTACTCCCACTAGAGGTTCCTGGGTACAGACACCCTCAGCTCCAGCGCGCTCCTCCCGCAGGAGCTGTCTGTGGGAAGCACACATCTGGGTTTGGTGGGAGCGGGGAGAGGAAAGCAAGGGGAGGAGATTCTGGCCCTCTCACCCTAGAGGAAGCCTTCTTCCCCTAAGAGAGGGGAAGGAATGACTGCACCAACCTGAGATCAGAATTACCTTGCGGGAGCTGAGCCTGCAGGTGAGGTACCTGGCCAGCAGGTGGCAGTAGTGATGGCTCCCTACACCTGTCGATCAGAGCCGGCCCCGCCCTGGGTGAGAAACAGGCCCACGTGGTGGGTAACGCTCACGCCTGCGGCTCCCGGTCCGCTGGGCAGCGACTTGGCGTCTGCCCTCTCTTGGGCCAAGTCTGTCCCTTTGCCACCTCAGCTCTCCGTCCCGCATCTGGGGAGCAGGCCTAGTCCTGCAGGGATCTAGGCCTGGGGGTTGCAGGGGGCTGCTGTCTGCCTCCCCCAGGCTGGGGGCAGGTGCTCCCAGGAGGAGCCTGCCCCAGAAACCAGCCTTTGGGGGCCGGGGCGTGCAGCCTAAGCTTCCGCAGGCGGGGTGGGTGAGGAGAGGCGAGAGGCCAGGAGGGCAGGTGGGTCCTTCCTGCCCGGACGGGACAACATCAGAGTCCACTCCTGAGACTGCCCACCCGGGCTGACATCCCTCTTGGACTGAGTGACTGGACCAGGACTTGAGGTGGGGGTGGGGGGGAACGAGGCAGAGACGGGCCTAGGGGAGTCCACGCACACTCCCACCCCCCAGGTCTGAGCCGGGGTCCCCCACGAGCTCCACAGTGTCCCCCGTCACCTGTCTCTTACCAGTGTCCGCGGGGTCACCACATGTCTGTCTCCCCTAGATAACACTGAGAGCTCTGGAAACTGCTAGAAAGATGCCCCTGTGCTCACATCAGCGTCAGCCTGTCGATCTCAGTGCTACCCACAGCAGGGCTTGGGGGATGGTGCAGGAGGGGTAGGGGGCAGAGCTATCTGCGGAGGCGGCCACACTGAGGAGGGAAGCAGGAGGACGCATGGATACCTCGGGTGGTGGCCCCATCTCCTGTCTGGCCCAGGACACTCAGGTCCAGGATAGAAGCCTGGGTACAAGCTGAGGGGCTCAGGAGAAGCCGCAGCTGGAAAAGTGATGTGTTGGTTGGAACATCAAAGTCAGCCGCTCAGCATTGCCTGGGCTGAGAGCTGGTGGTAGAGACGGGATAAAGGGACCGAGTCTCCCACAGGGAGCTCAGGCAGAGTTAAAGTCAATGCAGGTGTTTTCCTCCCAAGGGTCCTGGTGGCGGCTGGGGGATGGGCACCCGGGCGATTAGGCGATGCCTCTTTGAGGAAGGGGCTTGAGGAGGACCTGGCCCCTGAAGCTGCCACGCCAGGCACCAGAGGAACAGTGAGGAGGGGAGAGGCAGCCCAGCTCCCCTGGGACCTGGAGGCCGGGCAGGAGGGGGGATTGCAGCCAGCAGGCACCTCAGGTGGGGCACCCAGCAGGGAAGGGAGGCAGGTTTTCCTCCGAGAACAGGGGAGGCCAAGGCGTGTATAGTGGGGCTAACAGAGGCCAGAGGTGAGTACAGCTGTCTCTCTGGTCTCTATGTGGAAAGCGATCAGAGGCAAGCATGCACGTGAGGCAGTGGTGGAAGGCCACAGCTGCGGTCCAGGGAGAGGGGAGCAGGAGTTTGAAGATGGGATAAAGAGAAGCGTGTAGGTGCAGGATGTTGTTAGGACTGAAGGCAGAGGCGTGAGAATCTGCTGATGGAGTAGATGTGTCAGGGCAGAAAAAGAGGAACAGAGAAAGGAGAGCTGGATGAAATGCCCTTGAAAGATCCACCCTGTGACGTTGGGGCGATGCGGCTGGAGATACTGATATGACATTATCAAAGACTCGGCAGCTCAGTCTAAGGTTTCTGGTGAAAGCCACCTTTCAGTTGATGCAGGACTGAGTGGGAGTAGGGATGCTCAGTTTAGTCAGTCCATTCAGTCTCTCAGTCGTGTCTGACTCTTTGCAAAGCCATGGACCACAGCACGCCAGGCCTCCCTGTCCATCATCAACTCCCGGAGTTTACTCAAACTCAAGTCCATTGAGTTGGTGATGCCATCCAACCATCTCATCCTCTGTCTTCCCCTTCTCCTCCTGCCTTCAATCTTTCCCAGCATCAGGGTCTTTTCAAATGAGTCAGTTCTTCGCATCAGGTGGCCAAAGTATCTGAGTTTCAGTATCAGTCATTCCATTGAACATTCAAGACTGATTTCCTTTAGGATGGATGCTCATTTGGGTACCAAATAATAACTGGGAATGTGGATGCTGACTTGAGTACCAAATGATGGCTGAGAATATGGATGCTGACTTGGGTACCAAAGAATGAGTGGAAGTACGGATGCTGACTTGGCTACCAAATAGTGGGTGGGAGTAGGGATGCTGACTTGGGTACCACATAATGTAATGTGTGGGAGTATGGCAGCCCACTGCTATCAAATGACGAATAGAGAGACTTGGATGCTCACCTGCCTCCCCCCGGCACCTCCCTCACGCGCACACACGACAGGCCGGCACTGCCTCGCTGCTGGCCGTGCCCTTGGGCCTCATCACAGGCTCACGCTCCTCCGCAGGCTGGCCGCTCAGCCCAGTTAATTTGCCATAAGAAGCTCTGCCTTCTGTGTTGTCAGCCACCTTTCTCCAGCTTGCCTGTGTTATTTTGTTTCTCTATATTCTTAGCACTGATCAGGGTGAGGTCTCCCACCTCTTTATTAACTACAAAAGGCATCCATATGTCCAAGTCCTTCTGACAAGAGCAGATGGAACGAGGCCGTAACTGAAGTCATAGAACTGTCTCGTCAGATCAGAAACTGTTCTCTTCTTTCTTCAAGAAGAGAAACACGGCACGGAAGCCAGAGCCACTCTGTCAAGGAACTGCAGACTTTCACGGTGTCACCAGAACCACGACAGAGGTGCCCCGCATACGGGCAACATGCAGAAACTACTTTATGTTTCCCTGAAGAAACTGTCCTCAAGTGTGAAGATCTATTGATCATCACAATACTTTTCGAGAACAAAATATTTTCAAGCATTTGCACAGAATCTTAGAGAGGCTTTAAAGCAGAAAATTAAAGTGGTTTCCTGACAAAGGGAAAGAGTAAATCCATAAATTGAGATTTTTTGATCCCAATTATCTATATATATATATTTAAAACATAATACTTTATAGATTGTTTTTTTTTAATCTATCATCCCTAATTTGATTGCTCTAAACTATCAGGCAGTTTTTTTTTCAAATGAGAAAACTTCAGTGTTCATCCAGGAGCACACGACTTTCCAAGTCAGATTTCAGGCTGGGGTGTAGGGGTGGGTTTCCCGCCGACCTGTATGACAGCCAGTGTGGAATCTGGAGCGGGGGTCAAAGTCACAAGGCAGTGGGCACATTGCTAATGCTGGCTAGAAAGAATGTGTTCCTGTTTTCCTTCAAGGGACATTTTGAAGATTTTTGAAAACCTTTCCTGCAAAGTCTGACAGATGTAAATTCACATATTTTTGGTGAGATGACAGGCCAGGCCAGCAGCCTTCGGACTCGAACAGAAGCATCTCTTAGCCAGGAGAGGCATGGTCTCGTGCAGGAGCCGGGCCCTGTGTGCCCGGCTGGGGCCTGCAGGTCGCCGGCTCTCCCTTCACCTCACTGCTCAGAGTCTGCCCGCTGGACGTTCTCCTTCTGTGGTTCCTTGGAGTGTAACTCAGATAACCACCCTGTATCCTCCCCCCTGACCCCCGGCCCTAGACAGACCCGTCCCCTTTCTAGAGGGAGGTCTGAGGTGGAGGAGACTCCAACACAACCAGCCCAGCCCATCTTCTTCAGATGGGAATAGGGGGCCTGGGATGAGAGCTGAGCTGTGACCTGGATGTCATCCTCTTGCTAATGAGAGATGCCTCCAAGAGTACTTCTATCAGTCATACTCGTCGAGGTAGCAGATAAGTTAGATGATTCTCGAGAGCGCAGAAGAGGTGGTTCCCACAGTGCCGCAGCGGGAGAGAGACAGTCTGCGCTTTCGGGGCGCTTGCTCTCGCTCCTCCACGGCACCCGGTGAAATCAACTCTGTCTGGGCAATGCTTTTCCCCGCGGCGGAAACCAACACGCAGCGCACTCGCCTGAATCACACAGAACGAGCTGGGCTTTGGGCCTCCAGATCACGGGTTCCTAACCTCGTCCTGCTGCTGACCCACGTCGAACATTCCCTGGACGCCAGCTAGGCGCTGCTCTAGCCTCTAGGTCACCGAGTTAGCAGGTGGCGTCCCTGGTTTTCACTGAACTCTCCCACCAGCGAGTGATTTCACTGGGTCAATTGCGAGTGTGTGCACACCAGCTGGGGAACTTCGAAAATCTCTCCTTATCTGGGTGGCTCCGCTGTGCAATAACCGTGTCCCCAGCACGGCGCAGAGGGTGCCCGGTGGCTTCACTGCGCAGCGCTTGTGCAACCTCTGCATCCAGAACCCTGTTACCCAAGACTACTGTCAGGGCCAGGCTGTGAGAACTGGGAAGCCGTGGGGCCCAGCCCGCGCATGGGAGGCCCCGGGTGGGGACGGGAGTCCTACCCACTCTTCTCGCTGCTCCCAAGGGTGGGCTGGGCCCGGTCAGCCCCCGCCTCAGGGTCCCCTCTTTCAAGTGTTGTAACAAATGCCTGCCCATCCTCCTTCATAAGACAGTATCAAATGAGCGGAAGTTACTCAGCAGATACAAAGGGATGGAATTTTACTCATCATCATACCAGCGATTCTATCTGTCTCCCTGGATCGCAACTGCAAAATGCGAGATATCCCAGCGCTGGGTCTAGAACACCTGCTGCCCACAGAGAGGATCGCCGCCTGCCTCTCCATCTTAGTTTCGTCTCTTGGCCATCCATCCCTTTCTTTCCCCCGAAGCCACTTGTAATCTCATATTTTGTGTCCTTAGAGCATGCAAGTATCAAAATAAATTCCTCCTTGTGACTTTAGTTTTGAGTGTTTGTAGCATCTTTTTGGTGAAATGAGAATGACATTACCCACATCACAGGGTGCGGTGGAGTGCGAGTGAGGTAGTGGATCAGAAAACCAGATGGTGGAGGAGCAGATACATTTACAAATTGTGCTTAGTCACGAAATTTTTTTAAAATAGTTTCTCTGCTATTTTGTCTTAGGAAAGGACATAATTTATAATAGTTTTTCATATGAAAATATGCTTTGTAGTATTAAATCTCTATCTCATAGAATTAAAACAGGACTTGTAGTTCCCCGGTGGCTCAAATGGTAAAGCGTCTGCCTGCAATGTGGAAGACCCGGGTTCAATCCCTGGGTCAGAAAGATCTCCTAGAGAAGGAAATGGCACCTCACTCCAGTATTCTTGCCTGGAAAATCCCATGGATGGAAGAGTCTGGTAGGCTATAGTCCATGGGGTTGCAAAGAGTTGGACATGACTGAGCGATTTCACTTCCTTTCTTTCTTGTATTAATATTTATCAAAGAAAATTACATAAATCATCCTTAATCAGGATGAGAAGAGTTAACAAAATGAGTGATTCTGATGGCATAGCTTCTGTGAATGACATAAGGCATACCCATCAACTACGTGAGATGGAGAAGCAGTCAGCTCTTGGCCGAGTGTGGGGGGACTTGAAGGTGCTTATTCTCTTCACACCCCACGTGTCTGCCTCATCGTTCAGTCCTGAGCCCTGCTGGCCGATACAGTCGAAAGGGCACCAATGGATGAAAAGGACTGTTTCATCCTTCTTTGTTACATTCATTCGTGTGATAACCATCACTGAATACCCACCAAGTGGCAAACATCATGTTTGATACTGAAAATGTTCACAAATGACTCAGCAGAGGTCCAACACTAACAGCCTGTCTCATTTGGGAGGTGGGGTTTCTGTGGCCACGTTGATCGCATTGATACACGTGGGTGCATCCCTACGATGGAGCGACTTGGGGGGCGGGATGCTGTGGGGATGGGAGCCGGGTCATTCCCGACGCCTTCATCCACCAGAGGCCTCGCTGGCCAGAGCCTTCGCTTTGGGAGAATGCAGCCCAGTGCAGCCACATGGACAGAGAGATGGGACATCAGCTGGGTGCGGTTCCAGGCCCCGCTCAGAAGCCCCGGCAGCTGGCACTGGGAGGCAGCCACGGCCACACGTGTCCTGGGCTCCATGGGGTTGGGGGCCAGTCACCACCCTCCCCGGGCCCAGGCCACTTCCCAGGCTGGGGGAAGCTGAGCATGGGCCAGCAGGGCCACTGGCCACCCTCGGGTGGTGCCCAGGGCCCGGCGCCTGGCAGTGCCTGTCCGTGCCCTCCCACGTGTCCCCAGCCTTTCCCTCCTCGCCCAGGCCTGCTGTCCCCCCCGCTGTCCTTGCATCGTGGGATACGCAGTTCACACTGCAGTTTGCGATCCATTTTCATGCTCTCGGTCCTGGTTAGGGTGCGTTCGGGATGCGGGTGGAGAGGCGGGCAGAGAGGGTGTTTGTGTATGTAACTGACAAGGGCACCTATGAGACCACGGAGGTGATGAAGTCAGGGAGACGTGGCTCCTTCTTTGAGGCCACAATATATTGGGTAAGGAATGCAGATGTGCTAGGAGATGGTACTGGTAAAACAAGAAAGGGTGCTGATGAGGTGCCCAGCAGGGGGCCCGGGCCTGGGCGGAGGAGCTGGAGCGGTGAGGCCTAAGTGGAGACTATGCTGGGGTCCCCTGCTCCGCGGGAGGCCTAGGCAGGGGAAGCTGTGTGCCCTTTGGAGGGGAGCAGGCGGGCCAGATTGGCCCTGGCTGGCCCAGGGATGAGCCGGGCACGGGCATTGAGGCAAAACCACTTACAAGCAGGACCAAGGCAGGCAAGTGTCTCGGACGTACCCCTGCTAAGTTCTGTAAGCCCTGATCCAGCCGCTTACTGGAGCGCCGAGAGCCCGAGGGCCTCTCTGTGGCCATTGGACAGACAGATCACTGGGGCTCAGCCGGGCAGGGGCTCAGCTGGGCAGGGGATCCAGCAACACGGCTTGGGTGGTGCGCAGAGGGCAGGGCAAGGGAGAGGGCGCGGGGAGGCAGGAGACGCGGGGGAACCTGGTTGATGGGGAGGACCGAGATTCCGCACCAGGCACCCCCTCCCCATCTTCGTACCAGACCAGCGCTTATCTCTAAATCAAGCACACAGGCGGCCAGGATGCATATCTCAGGGGCCTCCAGAGAGCTGGAAACCACATCCGTACCTTGGCTTCGACACGGGAGGAACTGCCCCGTGCTGGAGAGCCCCTGGCTCCGCCAGCTGCCTCCGCTTCCTCCCAACAGCCTCCGCTCCGCCCGGTGGGAAGGGGTCTCCTCCCCGCTGGAGCAGGCTGCTATTCTTGGCTTTTCCACATGTGCACGCTCTGCCCTCTGCATCCCACTCCCCACACGCAGAGCCCACACACACTTAGCTCCCTTCCCAGACACACGGCCAGCAGCAGGCCTGGCCTGGCCCTCTGGTCCCAAAGCACGTGGCATTCAGGGCTGGACAATGCTTGAAACTGGCCTTGGCTCCAACCTAGGCATCGCGAGGAGGGGCTGGCCTTGTCTGGGCACTTTCAGGGACCCCAGCTCACTGAATGTTTTCAGCATATGCCTCCTCAGATCCCTCACAGGAGAGGCTTTTACTTTGCCAGCAAAGAGCCCAGGAAGGACAGGAATGTGAGGTCAGGTCTCAGGAGCCGGGACGATCTCAGGGGACCACTTCCCGGGATGCAGAATGTGGCATTTCCCCATCTGTGAAACAGGGGATCCTAAGAGGCTTGGCACGTGAAATTTGGAAGTTATTGGTTTGCCTGGCTCAGAGCTGCCCCCCGCATTGACAGGGAACAGTGGGCCCTGTAACTGCCTGGTCCGTGAGAAGGGACACAGCTGCTCATGTCTTGTCTCTGCTGGAGGCCAGGTCAGGCCTAGACTTCATCTCCAGACGCCGCAAGGCCTGGGGTGCCTGGGGGGAAGGAGTTCAGACTGCAGCAGGAAGGAGACCCACGAAGCACCGGGCAGCAGGGCTCCGCCGCCGCAGGGTGTGCAGGCCGAGAGGGAAAAGTCGTTTTGGAAAGTGCACGACGTCAAGCGGCCAGGTGGCCATTGCAGTGCTTCCAGGGATGCCCAGGCTCGGCTAGTCGCAGTCTTAGCTGCTGCTGTCTTCTCTTGGGGGGCTCGGGGGGTGGGGCAGAGCCCTGGAGAATCACCCCCAAGGACCTGCTCCCACTTATGGCCTGGGGGTGTCTGGCCTCCTCTGGCCTCACCTGCGCCCTGGGAAGCTGGAGGAGCCCACCATGCCTGGAGCAGCACAGTGAAGCCCCCACAAACCTGGCTCATGCCAGGCATTGATGGGAAGGTCCCCAGGGCAAAGGTAAGTCTGCAGCAAACAGAAGACGGTACGTGGGAGGGTCAGGGTCTGCTGGCTCCAGGCTGGCCCGCCCCAGCCCAGCTGTCTAAACGTCTCTCTGTTTCTGTCTTATCTTTTTCCCTTAAGGTCTGTCTTTTCCTGGATAGTAGAAGTCACAAAATTCCCCTTATCTTTCCCTGTGGTTCCCCAATTTTTATTTCTGTCCCACTGAGATAATCTGCAGAAGACGTTGCAAGAGGCAAGCACAGAACGGCCAGTCAACCAACACCAGTCCACCCAGCCCCCAGGCCTGCCTTGAAATTATGAACCTCAACACCAGCCCAAACGAACCTCCTGGCTTTGTAGCAACGGTTACAAGGACAGGATGTGAGTGTGTGCTAAGCTGCTTCAGTCGTGTCCAACTGTTTGCGACCCCATGAACTATAGCCCACCAGGCTCCTCTGTCCATAGGATTCTCCAGGCAAGACTATTGGAGCGGGTTGCCATTCCCTTCTCCAGGGCATCTTCCAGATCCAGGGATCAAACCCAGGTCTCCTGCACTGCCAAGCGGCTTCTTCACAGCTGAGCCCCCGAGGGAAGCCCCAGGGATGTGAATGTGCATCACTTAAATTTCCCAAACAGCAACCAAGTTCTGTGTGTCCCAGAATTCATGAATTTACTCATCTGTTCGAGACCCACCAGTCAGGATGGAGAGATCAACTACCTCCAGCACTCAGGG
>SJYV01016951.1:0-12201 GCA_006410875.1 Neotragus pygmaeus | reverse complement strand
TAATTAAAAAAAAAGAAAAATCAGAATTTTGTCATGTTATCTATTTTCTTCCTTAGTGGGAAACATTCCTTATGAGGCTACTGAAGAGCAGTTAAAGGACATCTTTTCTGAGGTTGGACCTGTTGTTAGTTTCAGGTGAGATCCTCTTTTACTACTTGGAAGTTTCTTAAGAATCACCACAGATTTGGCCCTTAGTAATAATGGCAAGGTTTGTACTGTTGAGTTTTCACATGCATTCTTCTTCTTTGTGAGTCTGTAACAGCTTCATTGAGATTCACATGACATAGGTCCGCACTTTCATTTTTACTAAGATACATTGTTTTCAATTAAAAAGATGTGTAAACAGTGTTTCAGTGGGACAGAGCAATGGGGTTATTTGTCTTACCTTGACCAAAGTACAAGGCAGTGGAGGTGAGAGGGGCTTCCCAGGTGGCCCAGTGCTAAAGAATGCGCCTGCCAATGCAGAAGACTTGGGTTCAATCCCTGGGTTGGGAAGATTCCCTGGAGAAGAGAATAGCAACTNGACCAAAGTACAAGGCAGTGGAGGTGAGAGGGGCTTCCCAGGTGGCCCAGTGCTAAAGAATGCGCCTGCCAATGCAGAAGACTTGGGTTCAATCCCTGGGTTGGGAAGATTCCCTGGAGAAGAGAATAGCAACTCACTCCAGTATTCTTGTCTGGAAAATCCCATGGACAGAGGAGCCTGGTGGGCTACAGTCCATGGAGTCACAAAAGAGTTGGACACAACTTAGCAACTAAAACAACAGTAATGGTAGTAGGAACCCTGTGTGTATGTAATATTTGCACCTGACGCTTGCTTCTGCTCTCCAGGTTGGTTTATGATAGGGAGACAGGAAAGCCAAAAGGTTATGGCTTCTGTGAATACCAAGACCAGGAGACAGCACTTAGTGCCATGCGAAACCTAAATGGGCGTGAATTTAGTGGGAGAGCACTTCGAGTGGACAATGCTGCCAGCGAAAAGAACAAAGAAGAGCTGAAGAGTGAGTATACATCCAAGCTGTATATAACATGAGTTAGTAAAGATGTAACAATGAAGATTTCTCACTTAATGATATGTTTTAGTATCTGTTGAAATGGTTATCAGCCTTTTTACTTGACCTACCTAAAGTGCATGCATTAGGGAAGTGTGTGTGTATCTTTGAGAAATAAGGTAAAATTGGCTTAAGCCCTTCCATTTCCAAGGAGTTAATTTCCTGTTGAAGATGAATTTCAGGCTTACCAAGCCATAAGTCATGTTAACTGTCATTAGTGTCTGCCACTCCTGTAATTATGTTGCCAGATCTATAACTGGTGGGGATACCAAGGCATTCTCGTGGCTTTTTCACAAGGTAATAGATCCAAAAATTCCATTTTGAAATTAGAATTTTTTGTTTGAACCTTTTGCTTCTGAAACAACTTGTGAAAGGAAATGGATATGCCTAGTCCCTAATTTAGGTGAACACTGTTCACCTGTATGATCTTGGTCTCAACTTTCATCAGAGAACAGAAAATACACTCAGTGACTTGACTTCACAGAAATAAAACATTTGCAAATCACTTATTTCTAGGCTCCAGAAAATTTAAAGTTATCAGCAAGTTCTTACAGCAGCCTTGGAAAGTAGATACATGAAATGATTTAGCTCTTTATTTTACCTCCTTAACATTTTTGTACCTTCTTCCCAATCAGGCCTTGGAACTGGTGCCCCTGTCATTGAGTCACCTTATGGAGAGACCATCAGTCCTGAAGATGCCCCTGAGTCCATTAGCAAAGCAGTTGCCAGCCTTCCACCAGAGCAGATGTTTGAGCTGATGAAACAGATGAAGGTGGGAGGAGGGATTAGGTTATGATTAAATCATGTTTTATCATATCAACTCTTCAAGGAGTCATTGATAAGTTAATGGAAATTATATCCTGAGCTCAAATAGTAGATGTGCCTGTTGACCAACATTTCTTACACCTTCAATGTTCCACATGTACACAGTGTATTATATATTTCATACAAAGAGTTTTCTATTTTTTGTGCACAGACATACCTACACAATCTGGCTGGGTTTTTGTGGCCCATAGATATCATATGTAGATGTTAGAATGTGGCTTTTTTCCCTAAATGGTGATATTATGGTATTTGAAATACCTTCTCCTATTCTGGCCTGTCATGCCCAAGATTTTCTGTACTATGTAAAAATTGATAATTGCTTCTTTTTAAAAAAGTAATTGTCTATGGCCGTGCTGGGTCTTCATTGCTGCACGGGCTTGTTCTAGTTGCAACAAGCGGGTCTATTCTAGTTGCAATGTGCCAGCTTCTGATGTTGCAGAGCATGGGCTTTAGATAAGCTTGTGGGCTCAGGAGTTGTGGCACATAGGCTTAGTTGCCCTGCAGCATGTAGAATCTTCCTGGACCAGGGATGGAACCAATGTTTCCTGCATTGGCAGGTGGATTCTTACAGGAGACCCCCCAGGAAAGTCCCAGTAATAGCTTTAAAAGGCTCTTGCATATTACATTTCTCAGATGAGAATAGCTCTAAATCACTGTCAATTTCTGAGTAGTAAGTATTGATCCTAATGATGAATCTGTTTATCTTCACAGCTCTGTGTCCAGAATAGTCCTCAAGAAGCACGGAACATGCTGCTTCAGAACCCTCAGCTGGCTTATGCTTTGCTACAAGCACAGGTAGTCATGAGAATTGTGGATCCAGAAATTGCCTTGGTAAGTGCTTCTGGTTCTTTTATGGAAATGCTAAGGTAAACCATGAGTAGGAAAGAAACAGATAACACATAGATTTGTCTTCTCACTTTTTAGAAAATTCTGCATCGCCAGACAAATATCCCTACGCTGATTGCAGGCAACCCTCAAACAGTCCACAGTGCCGGACCTGGCTCAGGATCCAGTGTGTCAATGAACCAGCAGAATCCTCAGACACCTCAGGCCCAGACTTTGGTAAGACTTTATCCCTTAACATTTTTTAAAATCTGCCTGGAGAATGTCATTGTCATTTTAGAAAAGTTTATTGAAAGAAGAATGTTCAGCAGCCAGAGATGATAATTTCAATTTCCAGGCATAAAAACAGTTAACAAGGTTGCATAATACATGATATCTGAATGAAGACTTATTTGGTGCCAACTTTGTAAAACAAAGATCCTTGCTTTATGTCCTTTTTTATAAGCTAGTTTTGTGTGTATGCATGCATGGCACTGTGGTTGGCACTTTGTTCTTCCATAGATATTATCTCATTTAATACTTAGAGCATTGTATGATGTTTTCACTCTTATCTCCATTCTTACTGATGAAAAAAGTGAAGCTGATTTTTCAAGTGTGACACAAAACCTTGAAGCCGTGAAAATCCATATATTTGAAAACTGAAAAATCCTGTATGGAGAAAAAGAAATAAACACCAGAGACAAACAAAAAATTGGAAAAAAAAAAAGTATTTGCCACACACACGATGCACTGCAGGCTAACTACTTAAGTTAGTCCTCTTCCAGGCAAGAGTACTGGAGTGGGGTGCCATTGCCTTCTCCTATCACCACTTTATAATAGTGAAAAAAATGTATAACAATGGAAGAATGGAGAAAAGTGTGTTTATTTAATGAAATACTCTATAAGTTCAATAAAATATATTGTGTCACCGTGAATAACTTTCAGAATGCAGTTTCATGTAGCAGTTAAGGTGAACTAGGATACATGCTATCAACATAGATAACTCAAAAATGTAATGCCATACAGAAGTGAAAATAAGTAAATGTGGAAGTATTTCCAAAATATGGGATGTATGTGTCTGTACATATCCCAAAAGCATGTTAAGTGAGTTGCAAAGAATATGTTCAATATGTAATTGTTTACATAAAATTTCAAAATATCCATCAGAATTGTTCCGTGGTTGTCTTAAGAGGGAGATACAGGATGCAACTGGGGAAGACCTATGGGAGATTTCAATTGTATATGTATATGTGTATATATATGTATATGTGTGTGTATATATATAATATGTTTCCTTGGGCTGGATGAAGCAGAAGCTAGAATTAAGATTACAGGGAGAAATATCAATACCCTCAGATATGCAGATGACACCACCCTTAAGGCAGAAAGCAAAGAGGAACTAAAGAACCTCTTGATGAAAGTGAAAGAGGAGAGTGAAAAAGCTGGCTTAAAACTCATTGTTCAAAAAACTAAGATCATGGTATCCAGGTCCCATAACTTCACGGCAAATAGATGGGGGAAGAAATGGAAACAGTGACGGATTTTATTTTCTTGGGCTGCACAATCACTGCAGATGGTCACTGCAGCCATGAAATTAAAAGACACTTACGCCTTGAAAGGAAAGCTGTGACAAACCTAGACAGCATTTTGAAAAGCAGAGATGTTAGCTTCCTAACAAAGGTCCTTCTAGTCAAAGCTATGGTTTTTCCAGTAGTCATGTATGGATGTGAGAGTTGGACCCTAAAGAAAGCAGAGGGCCAAAGAAATGATGCTTTTGAAGTGTGGTGTTGGAGAAGACTCTTGAGAGTCCCTTGGACAGCAAGGACATCAAACCAGTCAATCCTAAAGGAAATCACTCCTGAATGTCCATCGGAAGGACTGATGCTGAAGCTAAGGCTCCAATATTTTGACCACCTGATGTGAAGAACTGACTCATTGGAAAAGACCCTTATGCTGGGAAAGATTAAAGGCGGGAGGAAAAGGGGACGACAGAGGATGAGATGGTGGGATGGCATCACTGATTCAATGGACATGAGTTTGAGCAAGCTCCAGGAGCTGGTGATGGGCAGGGAAGCCTGGCATGTTGCAGTCCATGGGGTCACAAAGAGTCAGACATGACTGAGTAACTGAACTGACTGAATATGTTTCCTAAGATGTATGGTTATTTTATTCTCTATATAACATATATCTGGAATTTTTCACAATAAACAACAACAAAAAAGAACTCAAATGAATTAGTAAGAAACTTGCCAGTAACCCAGTAGAAAACTATGCAATGGACATGAACTGTTCATAAGGATAGAAATGCAGATATATATTAAATGTGTGAAAACTGTTCAACTTCGAAGCAAGATAAATGTGAATGAAATACAGTAAGCTACCATTTTTCACCTGTTAGATTGGCAGAGATAAACAACTTGGATGACTCAGACAAAGGTTTATGGTAAGGGTCAGCAAACATCTTCTAAATGGCCAGATAGTAAATTTGGAGGCAGCTTTGCAGGCCATGGGATCTGTCTTGATTACCCAACTCTGCCATTGGAGTATGAAATGAACCACAGGCAATACGTAAACAAATGTGCATGATAGTGTTCTGGTAAAACTTTATTTATAAAACCAAGCAGTGAGCCAAATTTGGCCCCATGGGTCATAGTTTACCAACCCGTGCTCTGATTCAGTAAATGCGGAAATAAATTAAGATCCAGAGAGGTTAACTGCTCCAAAAATAACAATCTAAGTGGCAGATCCAGAATCTGAACCTGGTTCTATCTGTCCTCATAGCCTGTTTTCTCTTAACCACCTCACTATACAGTTTTCTTTTTTCTGTTCTAGAGTTTCGTGTGTGTTCTCTGAGACCATGTGATTTTTAAAATACTTGTATACCTTAGTTTTATTCTGTATTTATTGAGCTCTTTCTATTCCAAGGGACTCCTCAGTTCTCTTGGAAATACACAGATGAAAATATAACATTCCCTTTCCCTCTAGGAGCTTTAATGTAGCGTTAAATTGTTTTGTTTTTTACATTTCCTTCTAACAAGAATTGTATCTAAGAAAAGTGATGAGAAAAGAATGGTCAAAAAATTTTTTTCACCTTAAAAATATAGACTGCCAACAGTTCTATTTTTAAAAGGAAAAAGTCCTAAATTCTTTCCTCTTCATTTCAAGGCACTTAAAAAAAAAAAAAACAACAACAACAACAACTCTTACTGCCAGGCCCTGGTCTTGAAGTCGACAATAGGTGCTATATATGGCCTTGGAAGAAAAGTTATGACAAACCTAGACAGCATATTCAAAAGCAGAGACATTATTTTGCCAACAAAGTTCCATCTAGTCAAAGCTGTGGTTTTTCCAGTGGTCATGTATGGATGTGAGTTGGACCGTGAAGAAGGCAGAGTGCCGAAGAATTGATGCTTTTGAACTGTGGTGTTGGAGAAGACTCTTGAGAGTCCCTTGGACTACAAGAAGATCAAACCAGTCAATCCTACAGGAAGTCAATCCTGAATATTCATTGGAAGGACTGATACTAAAGCTCCAATACTTTAGCCACCTGATGCGAAGAGCTGACTCATTAGAAAAGACTCTGATGCTGGCCTTACTCCTCAGAATTCAGTGTCAACTCACTAGTTTTTATGGTAATGAGATTATTTGCATAAGATCAATAAACATCTGTCTTCTGTGTTCACCAGGACAGAGTTTGACAAACTGGTTCTGTAAGTAAGTTCCTGCCAAGGTTGCCACACCTGAGAACAAATCTCTATTAATTAGGTATAGCAAACCTACTAATAAGAAACAAGTGTTGCTCTTCATATTTAAAATCAGATCTAGTCCTTTTAAGAAACCCACCTATTCTTTGTTCTGTGGTTTATAGAATCCCATGAAGAAGGTCATTTACTGGCAGGACAGGAAATGCAGAGTTTGGGCCTCTAGAACAAATTCACCAAAATATGTAGGTACTGTGGAGATGAGTTTCTTGTGTTTGGTCTTTTATCTGTGCTTGGTAGGGTGAATAATGGTTCCCAAATCCCAAGTGTCCATGTTTTAATCCCTAGAGCCTAGAATGTAGCAAAAGGGATGTTATTAAGTAAGGGATCTAAAACGAGGAGGTCATATTGTTTTGTCTGGTGGGCCCTGTGTATTCACAAAGGTCTTATGAGATCCAGGAGACGTCAGATAGAGAGAAGGGGAAGGGAAGAGAGAAAGAGATTGAAAGATGCTATGTTGCCAGCTTTAAAGATGGGGGAAATGGTCCACAAAACAAAGATTACAGGAGCCCCGTCACCTTCAAAGCTGGAAAAGTCAAGGATACTGAGTCTCCACAAGAAACCCACCCTGACAACACTTTGACAGTAGCCCAGTGAGATTTGTGTCAGACTTCTGACCTCAGAGCTGTAAGAGAATAAACTTGTGTTGTTTTAAACCACCAAATTTATGGTGATTTAAGAAGCAAGAGGAAATTAATATTCCAATAAGAGCCACTGAAACACTTCTGAAATAAGAGAGGCTTATGAAAATACAGAGACTCCTTTTGAAATTTCCGTGTAGAAGTTAATTTTATGACCTTAGTAGCTGCTAAACAGAAGCTCTGAATTTGCTGGTCATACACAAAGAAGCTTAAGTAGTTAATCAAAGCTCTTACTGCACCCATGTACATTAATTAAGTCCAAACAAAATGACTCCAGACTTTTCGTAACATGAATAATCTTCAGAGATTATTGATGATACAAGAGGGATTGTTGAGAAAATTATCTAAAACTTGGAAATAAAACAAAAGGATGATTGCATGTGGCTTTTAAGGTCATTCAGGGTCATTGTCTAACAGGCTCACCCAATGATGATTTAATTCTCTAGGGGTTCATTCTTTTGTTTGTTTTACTATTTCCTATTGTTCAGGATCAAGGCTGAAATTATATGTTAACTTGTAGACTTTTTGTCCAATAGAGATACAAATAATTTATGTCTGGTACAAGAGATAACCTCAAAGGTTATGGTTTTATTGTTCTGTAGGACGATAATCAGTTTTGACTCCAACCCAGAGTTCTTTTTTCAGTTTAGCCTCTCTTGATGGACTATATAATCACTCTTTCTTTAACTTCTCGGTGAACTAGCTTCACTGTTCTTTTGGTTCCATCATTAAGGAATTTATTTCCATCATTATTATTCTATCAGTGTTTTCACAGTACATGTTTACATTTGTATGAAAGTCATGTTGATAACTTTACAAAGTTATATATTGACTATTGCTAAGTGATATATTACCTCCTTTGATTCTCGCAGGAGGCAGTCAAGATAAATAGGATCATTCCCATTTTAATGAAGAGGAAACAGATCCTACAGTTGGTAAGATGCATTGAAGGGATTCAAAACCATGTCTGAATCGTATTCTTTCTCCAGCACCATTCTTCATTCCTACAGATAAGGTCATGGGAAAGAAAAAGAAGATGGGTGGGCTAATCTCTCTCATTTTAAATCCTCACATATGGGTCAAAAGGAGAAGATATTTTCAAGCCAAGAAAATTAAAAATATTTTTAAAAAAAGAAATTATAAAATGCAAGTATTAAATCAGCGAGAAAATTCTGACTTCCCTATAACTCAGTGGCATGTTAGAAGCCTGGGTCACCCAAACTGACCCAACTTTAATCTGCTAGGTTTAATCAGGAAGACAAAAGCCTAGCTTTTGCCCTAGCTTCTAGGGGCCTGTTTCTCAGTTTCTGTGCTTTCTCTCTGCAGAACAGCCTTTCCTGAAAGTTGGTATCATTTAGCTGGAGACTGATGACAGCCTGAGTCAAAATAAACCAGCCATCAGCCTCTTCTGTGTAGCTCCTTCCTTGTGCTGTGCCATGCTTACTCGCTCAGTCGTGTCTCATTCTCTGTGACCCCCATGGACTACAGCCTGCCAGGTTCCTCTGTCCATGGGGATTCTCAGGCGAGAATATTGAAGTGGGTTGCCATGCCCTCCTCCAGGGGATCTTCCCAGCCCAGGAATTTGCACGTAGAATTATTTTGCTTTTCATTTTGCTTTTTTCGCAAAGTTTTGAAATTTTTACAATGTTATGCTGGTTTCTGCCATATGGTGGTTAATATTCAGGGCAAGTGGAATGTCTAGAAAGTGTCTGAAATCTTGGTTTTCTGCTAGTTTGGCTAAAACGCCCCTAACTTTCTCTCTATGACTGTCCTTTATTGCTCTTCAGAACCTCATTCTACTTGCTTGCGGTGGATTAAATGGGTCCCAGGATGGTCCTACTTCCTATGATTTCCATTTTGGATTTACCTGTGTGTGGCTGTTCACTGACTCTTTACTGAAAATGCTGGTGACTTTTGCTGACTTAAAACTGAAAAGACAGTGGAACATGTTTCAAAGTCCTTTATCTCCAGCCACAATGATTCTCCTTCCTTGGAACTTTCTTCCTGGACCACCCTCTCTGATTCCCTTCTCTTCAGTATCTTTGTCTTCCTTATTTTTCATCAAGCATATCTCTTTTTCTTATTCTGAGGTAGCAATAATGCCTTGACTTTTAGAAAGCACATGGCAACATGTGACAGAATCAATTTATGGTCCAGAAAGCTCCTTGAAAAAGAAGTTTTCAAGTAAAATGGGAAGATTTAATACAATCATAAATTAATATGCTTTTAGCAGCCTAACAAACAAAAAAATCCCTTATTGCATTAAAAAAATTAAAAAATACTGCTAAAAGGCACTTCACTGGTCTTCATATATTGTTCATATACAAATTTTAGTCATAAACCCAGCGTTATAAATAAGATGCGCTTCAACAGAGTGATAGTTCATTTCAATTGTTAGCATGTTTTGATGTCTGAGAGTGGTGCATGAGGAATTGTTTGACTTTGGGATCAAATGATGTGGGATTAGCTGGGTGNCCTGTCCCTGGGATTCTCCAGGCAAGAACACTGGAGTGGGGAAAAAAATAAAAACATGTTTTAATATGTAGAGAATTTACATGCTGCATTCTTTGCTAATAAGCCAATAAAGATAGGAATAAATAATTTTAAAAACCTTTAAAAGTTAAGGAGCATAGTCTTAGTAATCTTTGAATTAAAGAGGAAATAAAAAGAAATTTATAAGTTATCAAAAATACAACAAAAAGTAATACATTCCATTAAAAAGTGTATGGGGAAATAGTGAAAGCAGTATTTAAAGGAAAGTGAATATCCTTAGCACCTTATTAAAGAATAAAGGAACTTTGCTAGTTCTAGAGTATTAGACGGAGAAGGCAATGGCAACCCACTCCAGTACTGTTGCCTGGAAACGCCCATGGACGGAGGAGCCAGGAAATGGCAACCCACTCCAGTGTTCTTGCCTGGAGAATCCCAGGGATGGCAGAGCCTGGTGGGCTGCCATCTATGGGGTCGCACAGAGTCGGACACGACTGAAGCGACTTAGCAGCAGCAGCAGCAGAGTATGTATTAGAAACATAAAGTAAGTATAAAAGGAATCTAATTGAATTTTCAAGATTTTCTTTAATGAGTTTGTACCATTTATAGTTCTTAAGTTACTAAACTTCACTACAAGTTTTGGGATACCCTGTACGAAGTTCTTTGGGAGTTGCTGAGAAGGGGAAACAAACTAGTAGAAAAATAAGCAAAGAAAATGAGTAGGCACTTCATAGAAGAGCAAATCCAGATGGCAACAAAAACATACATTTCTTTTCAGGGGATTGCAAATTAAATAGCAAGATTTCACTATACTTGAGCCTAGCAGACAAGCAAAAGTTTTCAGAGATGACACTTGGTGGAGGGAGTGATACTATACATTGCTAGTGGAAATGTGAAGTTTTTCATCCTTTTAATAGTCTCACATTAAAAATTCATGTATACTTTAACCCACCAGTTCCATTTCTAGGAAGCTAACCCATACAAATAAAGGTGCCGTTATGTGATAGTGTAATGAGAAATTAGGCCCATGATGCCTTCTGCTACCGTTTACCTCAGATCCTAAATCTTTGTATTGTTTTGCTAAAAGAGAACTTTGAAATCATTTAGACCTCAGATGTTAATGTGCATTAGCTTCACCTGAAGGGCTTATTAAAACACAGATTACTGGTCTCCACACCCAGACTTTCTAATTCAGCAGGTCTGAGGTAGTGCTCTGAGCTTTGCAGTTCTGCCACATTCTTGGTGATGCTGATGCTGCTCGTCTGGGGACCACGTTCTGAGAAGATACTCATTCCTTGTACAGATGAGCAAGCCTGGAGGCTATGTTAATTTTATCAGTTGTCTAAAATGACAATTACTTAGTAACATTGTTAGAGCTAGCACAGATTCTGGTTCTCAATTCATGGCTCTTTGGTGCCTGACATGTTAAATGGGATAAGAGAATGTGACATGTACTTGGGTATTTTAGATAACTATTACAGAACTACAAATAGTTCAGCCTGTCTTTTCTCCCCTTTCGCAGCAAATATTACTATTTTGAGGAAAAGAAAATTACTGCTGTGTGGGAAGGACCAGACAAGTACTTAAGATATATGTTTAGTCTTTGTATAGCAATCATACCCCTGCTGGTTAGAGTAGGCCTGTCATTCTCAATACTATTAGACCCAGTGACTCCTTTTTGTAACAGATATCTTACAGTGATGTTTTACTATCCTAAAATGAAATGTACAGATGACATAACAACTTAACATGGTTTCCAAGAAAATTTGGTATAGTTACCCTAACTATAATATAAGGGGGAAGTAAAAGGAAATTAACTTCTAATAAAAAATATTATAAATATGCAAGTATTTAAGCACAAGTAAACTAGAAAACAAAAAATAACAGGACTTCCCTGGTGGCTCAGACGGTAAAACGTCTGCCTACAATGCGGGAGACCTGGGTTCAATCCCTGGGTCGGGAAGATCTCCTAGAGAAGGAAATGGCAACCCACTCCAGTATTCTTGCCTGGAAAATCCCGTGGATGGAGGAGCTTGGTGTGCTACAGTTCATGGGGTTGCAAAGAGTCGGACACAACTGAGTGACTTCACTCACTCATACTATAAAAGACAGATCCAGGTATGTTTTGGCAATTCAGATACCACAAGGACCATTGACACTGATGATGTGATTTTCTGAATGGTGAAAATGAAAACTCTTGGTAAAGTTATTAACAAGAGACAGTACCCATAATACTCAGTAATTGCGGTTTTGGAAAATTCAGTGTGTGTATGTGCTGGTGTAAAAACATAGCAGAGAAGCTCTTTGCTTACAAATAGACAAGTTCTAAATTCAGACGGTTGTAAAAAGATTTTCATTTATGTGAATATTCAGCAAGACATGTGAAAGTTTTGCAAGATAGAGTAATGCTCGATTTGATAGAACTGTCTCACACTTTGCAGGACATGTATTAATAGTATACCTGTTGGCTTCTCATAAAATGCCTGCTGTGTCCCCACAAATCTTTGTCACCACTGAAACAGTATACTCACAGATTTATAATACAAGTACCCTGGGAACAGTACTACCTCTTGTGGGAGGAAGTATGTGCCATTATGCTGTATTACAGAACCC
>SJYV01016949.1:0-10663 GCA_006410875.1 Neotragus pygmaeus | reverse complement strand
ATTTTTTAATTTTAGCATTTTGTTTGGTTATTGGCCTATAATTTTCTTTTAAAAGTTTGAGTTGACTGCCACTGCAAATTTTTCATAAGCAAGTGATGACAGAAAGTATATTAGATAAACCCCTTTCAAAAGATAGATCTCCAAAAGGTTCTGCAACTTGAAACTGTGGATTAGTTTAGTATAAAAAAGTAACTTATATGCAATACTAAATATAAATTACTAGAATTAGTAGGTGTTCAAGTTTTGATGTTTCATTGTATTCTTGATTTTAAAAAAAGTTTTGCTTTTCCTGATTTCAAAAGAAGTAGAGTCATTTTAGAAAAAAATGGAAAATCCAGAAAAGCACAGAAAAAACAATTACCAGTAATTGTTCTACCACAGAAATAACCTCAATTTATATTTTAGAGTTTACCTTTCTAGTTTTGCTTTTTCCTAGCAACTGCAGTTTTTTATTTTAGTCTTTGTGCTAGTCTCCTCAGATACAGGAATCTTACAGAATAGAGATCTAAGAAATGAGATCTCTACCTACCCTTCCCCCCTCGTTCCTGATAGAAACTACTTCTGATCTTTTTTGGGTCATATCTGGACTTGGTATACAGAGTTGGTGACTAAAGGATACAAGTTTATATTTTTTGACAGAATCAAAGAAAGGGGAAACCTTTTTTCCAGATAAATATTTTAATATAATTTCACACAAAGTTGTGTGTGTGTGTGTATATATATATGTGTGTGTATATATATATATATATATACACACACAACTATTTACAAATATGCAAGCATATGTACAAACACTAGAAAGGAATACACAGAAAATAATATGTGTTAGGATACTGAAATTCTGTTTCTTTTAAATTATTTTGTAATTATTTTACACCAAGGCAGGACTATTTTAGTTTCAGAGAATCCTGTATAAATGTATTTGTTCAAGAGCTTCTCTATCAATATCCTTTTCTGGGAATACATCATAGTTCAGAGGTATCTCTTCAACCCAAGGAGATAACTGTATGTTAACCTGAGGGGAAAAACAAAGTTGTTCACATTATAAACAAATATGAAAATTACAGAATGAACCTACTGTTTTCAATTTCAAGAAATCAGATTTATATTACAATGAGAGGGACTAAGTTTTACAAGGTGCCACATGAACGATTCTTTGTCATAGTAAATGGCAGGCCTGTAGATTCAGGGACTTAACTAATTTACCTTGCTTTGGGAACTTGAAGGGATAAAGAACACATAGAATAGAGTAATTATTTTAGTGCAACTAGTTTAAACAATAAAAGATTAAAACAACAATGGGAGTACACAGAGAAACTTCATATATACACAGTGATGGTGCTAACAAGTTGCACGAGAAGAGCTATCTCCCTCTATAACCTGCATCGGGCTCTTCTCTTCACACTGCAAACTTGGGTCTCCAAGATACAGAAGTTCTGGAGCCACCAATGGGTATGCCTACTTAAAGAAGTTTCATTAAATTGGAAAGCAATAATGTTATTCAAGAATTCGTATGTAAGGACTCTTTCAAAAACATTTACTTTGGTAAGTGAAAATCACTGAATTATTTCAAAACATATAAACATTATAAATTGGAGAGCATGTATTTTAAAGGTGTGTTTTTTTGAGTATGGAAAAGTACAGCAGAATCACACCACTCACAGGGTAGGGACCTCAAGGGGAGGGAGCTGGGGAGATTACCATCATGTCTTCATGTATCTTTGGATTATTTCTCCTGTTATGGTAAACATGACTGTAATTTAGATGACTGACAACAATTTTTAAAGAAGGTATTATTCATGATTGTTTAGTTTCCTAAAGGAAGTAATATACTTAAATTTGGCAGTGGGTTATATGAAACGAAAGCACTATGAAAGAAAATAATATGATTCTGTATTAAGAAATGCTACAGTATCTCATTGAGGGGTCTCAAAGAGCTTTACAAATATTAATTAACCTTTATGAAAGGGTCAACTTATTGGAATGAATCTTGTTATTAAGTATCAACCTTATTTTGTATGGAGAATCTGAGGAATACAGAAGCAGCTTGAGCAAGATTCCAAAGTGACCTAGAAGCTAAACTGTGTTCAGGATGTGGCCTCCAGCCCACTTACTGGAGAAAAAGTTATGATGCGGGTGTTTTTCAGTCTCTTACAAATATTGAATAGCATGTGTTAACCTAAAACTATAACTCCACAGTTAGAAAAATTGGGTGGAGAAGCAAAGGAATATAGATGAGGATCCGAATGACACTCTCAGAGCTCTGGAGGAACGTGAACAAACCACAAACAGTTCTTAAGCCATAAGGTTTTACTACTCTTCCTAGTGTTGCCACTATGTTCAGACTGGACATTTCTAGAATAGTGTGACAGCTCTCAGAAAAAAGCAGGAGAAAAGTTTTGACAATAAAAATGCTGGGAAAGAAGCTTACATACCTGAAGACCTGAGAGAGAATCTTCCAGACCTGGCACTGTCACTAATAACGACCCTTGTTTCCTTACATTATGGCAGATATATTCCCAGGCTCTATAACACATTAAAAACTTCTATGTTAGGTTTTACCAGATACTGGATTTTTTTTTTGAATGATGACGACAAAAATAATATGCAGCATAGGTGGTTATCTAGAAATCCAGATGGGCAAAAACGTTAGCCTGCAGAAATTGACCTGCGGCAACATACTAGTAATTGGCAAGTTCAGTTCCTGAAGGGATGTTGGCAAAATCGTGGAGTTACAATACTGAGAGAGATTTAACAAGATGGGGGATTAGGGTTAATACAAGCAATTGTGAATAAGACCACAAAAAGGTTTTCAGAACTGATACAGATTTCAAAGCTGGATCATGGTTAAAGCCCCTTCAATTTTTATAATCTGTCAAACTTTCTACAGAATGGAACAGAGCTGAGGGGAGTAGTGGGTGGGAAAGAGTCATGGAGAAAAGCCACAGAGGCCAGAAAACAAGCAAAAGCTAATAATAAGAATATAAAATATAGATCTTTTAAAATAACATCAAGAGTGAAATCATACTTCATTTGGCTGTCAGAAATAGTCAGTGGAAAGCCTTCTGGACAATACGATACTGAGAAGCTCAGTGTGATCGGCTAGGTTTAAAGCACAAAGGCAGCCCATGGGTATGTGTCAGAGGGCAGTATCGGACCAGTTTTGATTGGCCTCTAGTGCAGACACAAATGGGATTTCTACACTGCACGAGTCTTGACAGTACACCCCGCTGGGGAGCAGGGGTCAAGCAAAGCAAGGAAGTGCACCCTTTGCAGTGAGGCAGGTGGGCAGAAATGTTGTTTGCACTTACTTTAGCTATAGCAATGGCTATTGGGTTTAGTACATTCTGGAGTTTATTAGGCAAAATGATAACAAATGTTCTTTTTCTCAGGTTAGATCTAAAACCAACTAGCAATGTTTGATAATAATTATTGCTGTGCTTGGGCTAGAGTTGTCTGTTGTTTTGATGCAGTTCCCTAAGAATGATGTTTTTTCAAGTCTGTTTAGTTTAAGACTGAAGAAGCTGATTATATTAGCATGATTTGGCATGGCTCTAAAAATAGCACTTGCTGCTTCTGAGTTGTCATTGCAGTAGTTTATAGATTTTACTTACTGAAAAAATACATAGAGGTACCTTTTAAAATACTCTACTTGCTACAATATAGAATAATATAGGTAAATGATCAGTTCTGTCAGAATGACTCTATTATCAGGATGCTTTATCTTCTAAACTTTCTCCTGTGTATTGTCATTCATGAAGATAATTAATTATCTATATTTAAAATTCATTGCACTTGACTAATTTGGAGAAGTGACTGAACATATGGGGTCAATACCTATTTGGTGAGTCATGCAGAGTTTGCAAATGAATTTTCCAAGATCGCACAAGCATGCAGCAGTTCCAGTATCAAGATGACCAGTAATATCTGTCATTCTTCAGCATTTAAAATCTTCCTTTATGAATCTTCCAAAGAGTTTAAGGTGCTTTTCTCTTTTAACTTCTTATAACATTGGTATTATTTCATTATCTAACCATTATGTAATGTTTTGACTATTGGTCATGAACTTGAAAAGGTAAAAAGCTACACAAACTTTGTCCACTGTAAATTAAGTTTAAACAGTGCAATATGATTAAAAAAACTTTGCTCATGTTGAGTTTCTGGTCTTTACCCTGTGAGCAAAAAATCATCACCTATTCTGTCTGCACTTTGATGATAAGATTAGTTTTCTGTTGAACAAGTTTCTCTATAAACAATTTACATTGCTAATTTTGTACTGATCTTAACCTCGAAGTAATAGATGTGTGTGTGTATGTGTGTGTGTGTGTGAGAGAGAGAGAGAGAGAGAGAGAGAGAGAGAGAAGGTAAAGGGAGAGCAGAGAGAGGTTTAGTCATTCAAGATTCTACTTCATATTAACTGTTAATGGTCTATAATTATATACCTTTTTATTTCTAAACAGCAGAAATTTCCCTGATGCACTAATTCAAACATGAATGTAATGCCTTTTCATACATATGGAAAGGTGCTTTCCTATATCTAGAGTTACGTATGTCATGATAAATAAGTAAGTAAGCCTAACTGACTAGAAAACCAGTGTCTTGGACTGTAAGAATTTTCTAATTAGAGGAGCCTATAAGTCCTGATGAGAAGTCAGAAAAGTCATAGGGAACTCCCTGTGGTCCAGTGGTTAGGACTCCATGCTTTCACTGCCTAGAGCATGGGTAAGATCCCTGCCTGGGGAACTAAGATCCCACAAGCAATGTAATATGGTCAAAAATTTTAAAAAAAGAAATCAACAACAACAACAAAAACTGATCACAGATTTGCTAGTTTTTCTATTGCTTAAATAGTGGAATAAAGTCTAGGAACCTATTATTACTATCTTAAGAACATTTTAAAAATTTGGTAATTAGTCATTGTTTTTTAGGTGAATATTCTTATATCTTGTTCTATAGTCATTTATGGGCAGCAGTTAATTTCCATCATTCTGTGATAGGATAGCAAAGGACATGGACATGTGTTTTTTCAAAGAAAAGAAAACTGAGGCAGAAAAAAATTTTGAGACCCACTGGGAACTGACAACTTCTTGCATCCCTGACTGCAAAGCAAAAGCTTGGGTCATGACACTAGTTTCTTTTTTTTTTTTTTAATTAATTTATTTATTTTAATTGGAGGCTAATTACTTTACAATATTGTAGTGGTTTTTACCATACATTGCATGACACCATTTTCTATCTCCTCAAAATCAGATGTAATATTTTTACAAGGTTAGACAATCAAAGTTTATTTTTATTTTCACTTAGACATAACATATTTTCTTTAATATAATCTCCTGAGAGTTTAGGTCATTTCTAAAAAGTTGAATATCACTCCAGGGCCCTAAGTTCAATCTGTGGTAGGGGAAAGAAGGTCCTACAAGCCTGGCCATGCCAAAATAAATAAATAAATAACATACCTGGCCTGTTCTGCCTTATCAAGAAAATATTCGAAGACATTATTCATTATAATAACATCAGCATTCTGCAGAAGTGAACCTTGTGTACAGATGTCTGCATGAAGCACCTAAAGAATGAATTCATATAAGAGAACAAGGACACCATATCACATAACCACTTAAGAAATAGCTGTTCATTCAATGACACTGTGAGACAGGCGGTAAGGGAGATTCACATTTCTTAAAATGAGAGTACAGTATATTTAATACTATTGCCTATGGAAGATACTTAATGTCTAATAAAAACCATAAACTTCTGAAAACTTTATTTTTTAGATAGACTTGTTTATATAGTCATAATTACACTCTCTTCACTCCCAATTCAGAGCTGTTTCTACTGTATCAGTAGTTATGAGTCAAAGGACCTAGGTTCAAATTCTGGCTGCATTAACAACTAGGTTTAGACATTTGAGTAGTCAAGTGTCTTCATAAGTAAAATGGAGTAATATCTCTCCTGATTCACAGAATCAAACGGGACTAAGTAAAGTTTAAAAAGTAAATTTGTAAAATGTTAATACAAATATGTTAACTGGCCTTGTCTGACTCTTCATGTAAAATTTACTTGAATATATTATCTATCCAAGAAAACAAACAAAACAATTTATTAGAAAATTATATACTTCAAAAAATTACCTTAAGACTATAATCAATAAGTCTTGTAGAACACAGGCAAGATAACAAGAAGAAATATTTATTTGCTCAAGAGCAAAGCAAATTAACTTTTATTTTAAAAGAAGAGAAAAAGTTTTTTGTATTATATGATTTTTTTTTCTAAAAAACACAGTCTTACAAATAAATAATATTCAGAGGTGTTTTTCAGAATGTTTAAATCTTGATTTCTAATTAAATTGATATTTCTTTATTTATGTCATTTATTACATAACAGCAGTGTGTTTTTATTCACTAAATAAGGAACAGTGAGAAAAATTTATAAATTTAATATTGGACAGTGAATTCTCTTGATCACTTGCCTCTCAATTTGTAAAACTGGAGAGAGAAAAAAAGGCAGGATGAAAGGAGAAAGAGAATGAAAAGTTTTCCTTCTATTAAAAGGGGAAGGCTAGATTCTGAATCTTACTAAGATATGTCTTTTGAGTATTAGATTGAACTGAACACCAGAGATTCTTAGATACTCAGTACTTCTGCGCACTGCCATTAGAAGTGTAGGATCACTAGTGAAATGATAAGGATTATGGCATTAACCAAAAAACTTCCTTTCCCCTTTCTGGTTATTTTTCCCCTTACCTGTAACAGAAAATTTCTGTCATAGCCCAACTTAGGGCATCTTTCTCCCAGGAACTGTTATTCTGTGGTACCCACAATTCCTCTTGCAAGTTTATAAAAGAAGATAAAGAACTGTGAGCATTTACTTAATCTTTTTGCTAACTTGCAACATTCAGGGTTTAATTAAATACACATCTGACAACATGAAGATATTTAAAATTGCTGCTAACAAAACTATATATGAAGAAAACTGTATATATATAAAACTACATGAAGAAAACTAAGAAAAAAATTCTACTTTCTAATAAAGTTGGGGAGGAATAAAGTTGTGAGTGGAACATAGTGATAATAATTCATCTTCATTACAGTTATAAAATATTAACTCAATCTATTTCCATACAACAGCAATGAAGAATAGATTCAAAAATTTTCCAACTCCAATGCAGAAGAAACTTGGCTAAATTTCCTACACAATGGATAACAGAGTAAATATTTTTAAAAGTACCTTTATTCTGTCAGTGAACTGATACTTTTTTATGACCATTTCCTGCAACTGGCAAAAGTCTCCATTCAGTTCTACTCCATACAGTTGTGATGCTGAACTGTAAAGATAACCCTGAAATATGAAGACACATGATACAAAAGAATTAACTTTTAGTTGTGGGTTTCTTTCTACTTGAAATTTTAGAAGTCAAACTTTTAAAACAGAATTCAATAAACTAAAAATAAAAGTAAAGATAAATAACATTATATAATTTACACAGAACAACTTCAAGAACTTAGACTCTTACTCAAGACCTCAACCGTAGTTTATTAATATCCATTATTTAAAAGTAATTTTATCTTATTTATCAAATATTACTATTTTAAGCCCTCCCTTTATGTATATTTGTAGAAGAATACATTTTTTTCCAAATAAAGGCTAAACTTCCTAAAAGCATAAAAATAAAAAAGTAATTATGTTTTTAAGGATTGATTTCTTATTTTCTCAATAAAGCTGCATTCAACAGAGTTGGAAATAAGGAAAGTGATCGCACATAGATTCTTTCTTTAATAACCTATTTCTGTAATTTCTTGGAATGTTACATCAGGGGAAAGTAAGAAAGGTGTTAACCTATCAGAAATATGATGGACACTCAGCACAGTCTGACATAAGATGTGCGTGGCTGGAGGTGTGTCCTGTTTAGCTTACGGAAGCCAGCCTGCTGTTCGGTAAATCCATCAAAGATAACTGGCCATCAGTTAACAAGGATCATCAAAAACAGACTGTGTATTATTACCTATCTATTTTTGGTTTTAATAACAGCAGCAATCTGGAAGGAGAGGTCAAATCATATTCTGAAGACCATTTTACATCAACTAACACCTATGTGTAAACTCAATTTATATTTATAGCTCACCATAGATATTTAGAATATGTTCAACAAATCTTATGCATGTACTCAAAAAAAAATATTGTTGACTGATCAGGGAACTCTATAGAGGAAAATGACCATATGTTTAAAGCTATTGATGCTACCAAACACTTGCACAGTCACAATTATTTAGCTATATTTGTTTCCAACCAATAAAAAAATAAACAAGAGTGGACAAAATAAGGTAAACGATTATAATCTCTAATGTTCACCAAGCAAAATCAGCAGATAAACTATATTTTCTATTATGGCTGTCTTTTCTAACTGTAGGATAAAAGTCAATGCTGAAAAATAAATGAAGCATGAAAGGGTTAATTGTTTCTGTTTAGAGCAGGCAGTGATGCTGGGAATGGACAGAGCCTGTTCCTGGCATGAACTTCTACTGCTGCTGGCCACATGTTTCAACACGTCTGCTAATGACAACCAGAAACCACATTTCAGTTTTTTTGATAAAACCATTTAAGAACATTAAAAATATTCATGATTTGAATTTTTTTTAAGAGTCATATTGAACTGATATCTCAGACACAAAAATCTACGTTCAGACTTTGGATCACTGAAAACCACAGTGTGTCCTGTGTCCAAGATGATATCACTTGCCTTGCTCGCTTACAGGTGAGGATATTGATGCCCGGGGTATGGATTGATTTGCTCATGGCTGTAAGCGATTCCCTAGTCGAGCAAATTTGTCACTTTTATAAAAGCTCTTATCAAAGCTCAGTGTGCTATACTATTTTACAACAGTACAGAAAATGGAGTTAGAAGCGTGGTAAGTGAGTGACAGAATACCAAAGTGTTATGAGGGCCATCTGTTCCTGTTTTGCTGAAATTCCTTCACTTGTGTGACAGAGACAAACCAGAAAAGGAGATCAGAGAGCTGGCCTTGGAAAAGTCCAAATTCAATACACTATTTTAACCATATTACTCTATTACTCTAATAAATAAAGCCGAGCTGTCACCTTAGATGGTGGCAGGCAAAACTGTTGCTAGTAGGAGAAGAAAGTATTTCCAAATGTTGAGCATGTCCACAAGTTGGACTTTACCCCATAAAGGACGGTGCCAAGCCTGGAGCCAACGTCAACCAAGACCTTTCCCGACAGATCAGGGAGTACGTGATGATAAATGAATTTCAATTCCATGAGAGAGAAGGAATGAGAAATAAACCCTAGAGAATGAGAACAAATATTAAATTTTGCTTGAGGATGAACAATTCCATTCTGTACTTCTAATTCTTTCACCTATAAAGTATATTTCATGCTTTTCTTAATTGATGAAAGCCATTCAGAGGTTATTTAGAAAACATTAGTGTGATAACTTTGCACTCATTCACTCTGAGGTGTAAGACACAAGAACAAATACACAGTCTCTGACACTCAGGCCTCTAGAAAACAGTTACTCAGCTGGCTGTCCCTACACCCATGCTTCTCATCTTTCTCTTCCACCCTGTAGGGCGTCCTAGGCTTCTCCCTTTCTCGTCTCCCAGTGAACTGCTTTTCCCTGAGACTGCTTCCTAACTCCCGTAGCACCTGTTTTCCTCATTCTACCCCAGATCCATTACAGAGCGGCCACCTCTTGCTGCAAAGATGTAAACTACCAAATGAATGACCATCTCTGGAGTGGAACAATGTGGCACCCTGGCCAACCTAAAGTGCGGTCTGGAGAGCCGGAGATGGGTGGTATGGGAGGAGGTTAAGACACTCCTAAATTGTTATTTCCCTTAGTTTAATTGCTATGATTTCTAGCCTCCTAGCCCATTTTCTTACTCCATTATTTCTGTAATGAAATACTTGGGAGAGCCTGAGTCTGTTTTTTCTGATATGGAGGTAACCTGAAGATTTTCTTTATTGTGTGCTAGTACATAATCTAATGGTCACGACACTTTGATCACGACTAATAAATGGTGGCAAATAAAATGGAAGCAAGCAGGCTAATCCCTGGGAAGAAAAAAAAGGGTGACTAGGCCTTAGAAGTAACACTGGCGATGGTGGGGTACAAGGGCATTGAGCACCACGGTCCTTATCTCCCCTCGTCCTCAGTGCCCTCTTTGCCACATTAGTGCTCCTGCCCGAGGCTACAGTCATCATTAGTGTCTTAAAGCTGACAAGCTCCTTTCATATAGGGAAGAAGAACTCCACGTGGTGAGAGCTTTTTCACAGTCACTCTAGTTATCTGGGCTGGTCTAGGCACCCAGTCACTATTTATAATCGATTTTTATGCGAAAATGCATCCTAATCTCCAAATTTTTCTTTGTCGAACATAGCTCTTCTATAAATTTCTGCATATCAGATCTGATATGGTATTATAGTTAGAATTCACTTTTTAATTTCCCCTCTATTGTTCTTGTCTAAGTCTTTATCTACTCTGTGAACTTCACTACCTCAAATGGCAATTATGAGCACTATTTAAAAATAAAATCTTAAAGCAGTAAACCAGAGTAGTTTAACCCCCAACTATAATACAGGTACAATAAATTTGTATTAGTCACATATTAAAAATTTGGTAGTAGTGAACTTTTGAGAATAATATTAT
>SJYV01016948.1:136653-182393 GCA_006410875.1 Neotragus pygmaeus | reverse complement strand
TAAGGTAAGATGTGGACTTGGGGTGATAACGATGTGTAAATGTAGATTCACTAATTGTAACAAACTTACCACTCTGGTGGAAATGTTAACTGGTGCAGGTGCGTGGCATTGACTATGCATATTTGGGATGGAAAGAATATAAGAAACCTCTGTACTTTCTGCTCAATATAGATGTGAACATAAAACTGCTCTAAAGAAATCTCACAAACAAACAAAACAAGGAATGTGCATTTCTCTACATGTGTATTTCACTAAAACATTTTTAACGGTGCTGGTTTTTACAATGTCTGAATGTTTTTATAAAGTCTGAACTGAATAAAATTATCTGAATGTCTTTTGATTTAGCTAGAATAATTTAAAATGTAGATACTATATATATGATCCCTCTCCAGGTAAACTATATGGCCCAACTCAAAACTCTGTCTTTATTTTTGAGTTGTATAAAAACACTGCATTTATTTAATTCAGAGACAATTGCTCAGGAAATTCAGGACAATTGCTCAGTTGTCATAGTTATCAAGATACATGTTATTAGTCAGGGATTATGTAAAATAAAGCTTACAATTTCCCCACTTTTTCAAAAAATTCATTTTCTTTTATTTCAACTTGTGATTTTTTTCATTATTACTTTTTTCCCCCCTGTTTGTTTGTTTGTTTAAACATCTTTTAGGAAAATCTCAACGTGCCTTTTCAGGTTTTTAATTGTAACTCTTCTGTGCTGCACGAAACACTGTAGTAAGGTTTGATTTGGCCCAGTCATTTTTGCTAAATGATTTTGAGCAGATTATTTATTCAAGATGCTGATTCCAACTTAATTCTCTGGGTGTGGGCCAGACATTACATATAGAGCACTTTAAGAACTCAAGTTCTGTACAAACTACAACATTGCTTTATTGCAGTTGTTCTTCTGTTGTTTTATTTAAGCACTCAAATATTGCTAGTCTTAGAAAAGCTCTTTTTCATTTTATTAACCTATGGATATTATTAACTGAAGTTTCAGATTTGGTTTTTAGAACATATTTATTGTCATTTTATATCTGTCTGTCTGTCTATCTAATCTATTATATCATCTATCTTTCATTCATATATGGACTAGAAAATAGCAACCCTTTCCAGTATTCTTGCCTGGGAAATCCCATGGACAGAGAGCCTGGCCGGCTATAGTCCACGGGGTCACAAGAGTCAGACACAGCTTAGTGACTAAACTACCACCACTATCATCATCATACTTTAATTCTAGTTGTATTTTTCAGACTGATCTATCAACTGAGACTCTTATGAGAAGTTGAGAGTTCTTAAATATTTTTCTTCTTGAAACTTTATGATGAATATTGATTCTGAGTTGAGTTGTTTATTGGTTGTGATGAAGGGTATTTACTCTGTGCCTTTGCCAGTTTCTTTTTTTATATTAAAAAAGTAAATTCTTTAATATTCAGAATTTTGCATTTTGCATGTAAATATGCTAACATCGTGTCATAAAATTCCTAAATTACAGTTATTCGGATTAAGCTAAGGGCCACATGTTTCTCAGCATACTCTACATGAGTGGCACAGATTGGAAATCTGGATATCTTTTTTTTCCCCTCCCTTTAAATGGTCTGCTCCTTTTTTAGACAGCTACAGGTTCAAAGGGAAATCTGATAGTCCCAAAGCATTAGGATGAAAGAATTTAAGCCTTCAAATTTGGGGCTTAATTCTATTAGAGAAAATACAGGTAAAAATGAAAGGCTGAAGAATTTTGTTTTATACAGGTAAAAATATAACAATTCAGTGTTTTTCTAAGTTTACAAGAATCTTTTTCTTTAGTTTTTTTCACTTTTAAAAATATATAAATTTATTTATTTTAATTGGAAGCTAATTACTTTATAATATTGTATTGGTTTTGCCATACATTGACATGAATCAACCACGGGTGTACATGTATTCCTCATCCTGAGCTCCCCTCCCACCTCCCTCCCCATCCCATCCCTCTGGGTCATCCCAGAGCACCCTGTATTCATTTCACATATGATAATATACATGTTTCAATGCCATTCTCCCAAATCATCCCACCCTCACCCTCTCCCACAGTTTCTTTTGTTGGTGGCTCTCTGTTTGCAGTTGTAACTCTGCTGTGGTTGTGATCTGGCACTTTCCAATGATAAATAAACCATGGGTTGGAATAAAAAAATATCTAAAGCTATTGTGTCAGAGTCCGCCTATCATTAGTACCTTAAAACTTATTCCTTCCCATTCTTTTGCTTCTGTTTTTTCCCTAAATCTTAAATTTAAAGTAGTATATGTTATTAATTTTCCCAGTTAATACAGTGAATGGTATTTACCAGTGTCTCTATTTTACCTGAAAGTGAAAGTGAGGTCTCTCAGTCGTGTCTGACTCTTTGTGACCCCATGGACTGTAGCCCACCAGGCTCCTCTGTACATGGAATTCTCTTTGAAAAATTATCTCTGATTGAAGTCACTGATATAAAGAATCGGTTACTTGTTTGAACACTTTGTAGACACTCAACAAACTTTTTTTAAAAAATCTCTTTCCTTAAATTTTTTTGCTAGTTTGCCCTAATGTTTAGAGAACTTTGTAGAAAACGTATCCCTTCTTGGAAGGCCGTCAAGGTGACAAAAGCTGGAAATATGAGCAGAGAACTTGAGCATTCACTGGGTTCCAAATGTGTCAGTCATCTCTATTATGCAAAACAGTGTAGAACTTAGGCATTCCTCTGATCACTTACAGAACCTTGTCCACAGGGGCTGCAGACTTTTAAAGTGGGTAATAACATAGAACTGTCATGGATAATGGAAGGGAGCTGATTGATATTGACAGATTATGTGGATGACAGCCCTACAAAGCAGGGCCAATGGTCCACATAATATTTGGATCAGATAATTGCCAAATGCAATGAATACTTTTCTGTCATTATTCGACCTTTGGATGCAGCAGCAACATCAAGTCAAATAAATGTTAGGCTCCAGTGCAGAGTTGATAATCTGGCCTTTACTCCTCCCTCCATAATGCTGCTTCAAGCCATCCATTTTTCCATATAACTTCCTACTCCATTGAGTCTCATATCATCAAATTTCAACACTCATAACATTCACTATATTTTGCTGATATTAGGCTGGTCTCTTAGCTACTCATTCTTATTCATTAAAGTTCTTATTAAGTTTATTCATTAAAGTTCTCTTAAATTCTTTATTTTGAAAGAATTCTTATTTACAAAAGAGTTGTACGGAAGTATACAGAATTCTTATAGATCAGCTTCAACTAGCTTAGGGTTCCTTCAACCAGCAGCTATAGATTCCTTCAACCAGCTTCCCCGATGTTACCCTTTTATCTGACCATGGCACACTTGTCAAAACTAAGAAATATGCATTGGCACAACACTGTTAATTAAACAACAGACTTTTGGGGTTTCACCAGTTTTTCCGCAGATGTCCTTTTCCCCAAAATCCAATCCACTACTACTTTGCATTTAGTTTTCATGTCCCCTTAGTCTCCTCCGACCCTTCTCTGTTTCACAACCTTTTACAAATTTCTCATGTCTTTGACCCTTTTGAAAATCACTGGTCAGGTGTTTTGTAGATTGTCCATCAATTTGGGTTTGGTTGGTGTTTTTCATGATTAGATTGGGGTTGTGGATTTTGAGGAAGTCCACCACAAAAGTCAAGTAACCTTCCTATCACATCATGTTTGGGATGCACTGTGTCATCACATCTTGGTGCTGGTGATATAAACCTTGATCATGTGGCTTAGGATTTCTCCCCTGCAAAGTTCCTTTTTTTTTTTTTCTTTTTCATACCCTGTTGAGTAGAAGTGAGTCACAATGTCTAGTTCACACTTCGGGGGAAGAGAACTGAGCTGCACTTTCTGGAGAAAGGAATATTGAAAAAATCTTTTGTACATACATTAAAACCACCATAATAATTAATGAATATACTAGGGAAGTAGTTTTGGCAATGTAAATATTGCATTTCTTCTTAATGTTTTGCAGCTCAAAGCTGCATTCATCCATTCCATTCATGCCTAAAGCGAATTCGACTGTGATGATTTTCTATTTCATTTCTTCCAGTTGATTATTTAGAATTATTTTATGTGGAAGGTTTGTTCCTTCTCCTGTATTTTTTTGTTTCATCATTTATTTATAACAGTAGAAAGTAATAGATATTTATTTTATTTTATGTACTATAATCCAAAACTATCATTGGTTTGTTGCTCAAAAAGCTTTCAACATTGGAAATTTTTCAGGTTGTTTTTAATATCCTTATGACGTTCCTCTCCTCTGTCATTTTCACTTAAATTTGGGCATTCATCACAACTTTTGCATTCATTAGCAAAAGATAGTCTGTTAATTTTTTCCATTTCAATTTGTAGCATTATTTTGAGTGACTTCCATGTCTTTGTGAGTAATATATCCAACAACAGTAGTATCTCAGTTCTGTGACCCTATCAACTCTCATATGCTTATTTCCACTAAACTTCAGCTACCTACTCCAGTGGCCAATCCCTGTATCTCTCCATCTCCCAGAATTATTTCTGCCTTTGTTAATATTAAACTTAAACATCTAATTCTTCTAGGTTTCTCAGTATCTTCCCCCCAACAATTATCCTTTCATTTCATAAGGATCATCCAGTTTATTCACTTCCATTTTTTCTCCCAGTCCATAAATCTTAGACCTTAGAGCCCAGAAACCAGCCCTTCAGTCAGTTGGTGAAACGCACACCTTTTTAGGCTCTTGGCAGAGTTTGGCAAGTCTGTATGTGTAGAATCAGCTCTTTCCCCCATTTTCAACTTTTCTCAGAATAGTTGCTCTGTGCATTCTTATTCTCACTTCTCAGCTGATGAAATAATTTCCTTCTGCACAGAGACAATAACAGTCATCAGATAGGACACCCTCAATTCCAGCCAACAAAATCATAATTTTACCTATCTTCCTCTTAGAGCTTTCTCCTTTTCTCTTATTCCTCCCATAGAGAATATACTTACTTAGTTCTCTTCCGATCTAAGGCTAATTCCCTCCATGTGGGCTCTGAATCCCATTCTTTCCCTTAGTTTTGTGACTACCCCTCTCTCTGTTTCATCTTCAAATTCTTCCTTTTTCTTGTTGGATCCTTTACTTGATTTGTAAACAAACAAACATGAAACAAAATGTCTCCCTCAGGCCCATTGTTACCTTCCCAATACTTCTTGACAGGCACAATTTTCAGAATTGTCTACTCACCTGCCTCTATTCATTAATCCATCATGATGTACTTTCTGCCCTCCTGTACTCTTCAACTGTGTTTTTCTTGCCAAAGTTGCCATTGGCCCCCATGTATCTAAACAGGGTGGATAATTATCAATCCTTATCTTACTTGATCATCCTGGTTTATCACTCTGATTCTTGAAATCCTCCTTTTATTTTGCTTCAGTAGCATCTTTTGTTTTTCCTCCAACCCTTCTGGCTATCCCTCTTTTGTTACCTATTCTTTCAAGCTCTGGTCTAGGTCCTCTTCTCATGTCAGTACCCCCCTGGGAGGGATTTGCCCTCTCCAACGTCTCCAATTACTATCTCTATGACTTGAAAATCTGTATCTGCAGTCCAGAAGTCTCTCATGAGTCTCAGCTTCATGTGTCCACCTGGTCCCTAAGTAGAGCTACCACTTGTGTGTTCCTTAGATAACTCAGACTCCAATCCAAAGCTAAAGTATACATCTTCCTCCTCAAGCTGCTTTTATTTCTTCTTTTGGTGATGATTCCACTACCTTCCTGGACCTAAACCCAGAAAGCTGGGAGTCTTCCTTGTCTCTTTTATTTCTTTTGTTTCCAAAACATGATATGTCATTTTATTTTTGCCTAGAATACCCTTGTCTGTGCTTTATCTTCTTTCAATTCTTTCAAATCACTCCCCCTACACCTTCCTTAGAAACTTCCTCTCTACCATCATCAAGATTAGTTAGATGCCCCTTCTTTGTGCTTCATGGCACCTCACATCCTTTTGAGGTAGTTAGCACATAAATGCTTTGTATACTTGCCTATATCCACAGTTAGTAGGGGGAAATGAATTCTTTTTTTAAAGAATTTTGGGGGGACTTCACTGGTGGTCCAGTGGCTAAGACTCCATGCTCTCAGTGCAGGGGGATTGAGTTCAATCCATGGTCAGGAAACTAGATTCCACAGGCTGCAACTAAAGATCCTGCATGCCACAATGAATATCGACGATCCCATGTGCCGCAACTAAGAACCAGTGCAGCCAAATAAATATCCTTTTAAAAGAGAAATCATCTGTACTATTCTTTTTACCACTCTTGATTTCCATCTTTTACTAAGAAAAAATGAAATAAAATTGATTTCATTTCAGAAAAAATTTTGACATGTTTCTCCGTGGAAACATTATTGTAAGTGGTAGTTGTGTTCTCAGATAATCCAATATATTAATTAATTCATGATATAGCTTATAGTAACTTATAATTTCCCTTAGAGTTTAACTGTGTGTTGTCATTGCTTTGTGGAAATCCATTTTTCCTTCATGCCTCTTTCCTATTTCTCTCTCATTTTCTTCTTACATTGCATTTCAGCCACTAATGGGTTAAATAGGCTTGTATGAGTTTACATGGGACCTGTTTGCAATATTGATTGTCTGGGAATGGCAAATGGTAGTTCTTACCAAGAAGAGAATGTGCATGCCGCTAGTTGAATCTACATCTATAGATTATTCCTTTGTTTATGGAAAAGTGGAATGGCTAGAGATTGTGACTTGCCACAATGCCTATGACCCACTATCTATCAGTTACTGGAATGGGATATCAGTTTCTCCATACACAATTTCTGAAGACCATTGTTGGGGAGTTTAATGACCACCAAGGATAAAAACAGTTATGGCCTGGATGTAGGCCAGGTCAGCCACTTATATGCATAAATATTGGTTATTTACAAAGTGTTGAGGAGTCTACACACACACACACACCTTTTGTAATTAAAAATCATCTTTTGATGATATTGCTACTTAGGCTTTATTAGTCTGGAAGAAAAATCTGCTATGATGCAAAATCTCTTCTGACGAGATTGTAACTCCTCAATGAGAATCATCCAGTTGAAATCCCCCAAACTGAATTTCTAACTTATTTATTCCTGAGTGGTTAATGTTCATATTTCATTCAGATGTTGAAATCAGCCCAAGAATATACTTGGACTGCCCTCTGACTAGCAGAAATTTCTAAAACTGTGGATATTTGCTGCACTGTCCTTCACCTAGTTAAGCTGCTTTATACTTTTGCTGAAATGAAACAACTCTCTCAAGCTGTCAGGTACCAAAGTTATTTGTCTGCTTGTGTTGATTTCTGGCAATCAACAGGCATGCTGCTATGCTTCTCGGTGTCCTTGTGTTGAAGCAAGAGCTTGATTGCTTCTGGTCAAACGTGAAGGTTGTATATATTAGTCCATCGTGTACATGCAACTACTCTGTTGCTCTACTCACCTAGACCTAATTGCCTAAGATAAATTTTTAGTACATACTCTTGATGTAGTTTTTCAATCATCTTTATGCCCTGTAGCATTTCTGTTCAGAAGGAATCATTCGGCCTTCATATTTCAGTGGTAGCAGCTTATCCCAAACTTAGCTTATAATTTTGCTGGTATACTCACTAAGCTGTGTGAATAATAATTTTATGCATAAGCTTAGCCTGTTCCCTAAGAGATCAGGAATGCTAAGAACAATCCCTGGTCAGGTCCTTCACCTGTAACTGGGATTCATGCTTGATTACAGTTTGTTATTCAGTTAATGTGTATGGAACCTGTGAAATGCTTAAAGAAAAGTCCTTGGCATTATAGGGAAGTTTTAAGACTCTACCTTTGATATAGCACTCCAAACAGACACTCATTAAATGCTCCTAAAATAACCCCTGAATGATTGTTCATTAAGTANACAGGTGTATGGAACCTGTGAAATGCTTAAAGAAAAGTCCTTGGCATTATAGGGAAGTTTTAAGACTCTACCTTTGATATAGCACTCCAAACAGACACTCATTAAATGCTCCTAAAATAACCCCTGGATGATTGTTCATTAAGTACAAACTCATAAATTGAATTTGTAATAAGTGTTGACATTAGAGTCAAGGAGTGATCAGAGTGTTTTCCCTCATTCAACACATTCTAGAGAAGATTTATAGAGTACCTACTTTGTGCCACGCTCTGTGTTAGGTTAGAGGCTAGGGATACAAAGATAAATCCATACATTCACTTATCTCAAGATCTTCAGAGGAAGAAGACAACATGTAAAACTGACATGGGCAAACTGCAGTAGAAATACAAAGAAAATTCTGAAGAGGGGTGTAACTTTCAGTGGTAGAAAGAGAATCTGTAAAACCCTATGTCTGCAATTCTAAATAGTTCTTTGACTGTTTGGCTCCACTTTGGATAGAAATGACTCATCATGCCAAGCTGTCCCAAACTAGATAAGCTAGAATCTGTTTGTTGTCTCTGTCAACAAACTAGAATTTAGAATCCAGTAAAGTATTATAAGAAAGCTGAATTTTGCACACTTTATGTCAGCCTTTAGGATACTGATTAAATAAAAGCACGAGAAGGGGCTTTGAAATTCAGCCTGTTAAGTATTGTTTGACCAAGTGGGGAAATATGTTGAACAAATATTTGGACATGTGGTGAAGTAGCACAGGCACTATCAAGTGGGGCTCGGGAGTATCAGGAGATAGAAAAACAGTGCTAACAGAAGGAGATTCTTCATGACTTCTTACAGTATTCAAATCCATGTGAACAGTTTGTCTCACTGTGTCATGCTTATCTTCAGGCAGTATCATCCTGAAATATATAGGCCATCACAGCCCATAGAAATACAATATATTTTAAATTTCCTACTAGTCACATTAAAAAAGGTAAGAAGAAGTCAAACTAAGTTTAGCAATGTATTTTTAACCCAATATTACCAAAATATTATTTCAACATGTAATCAATATAAAAAGTATTGATCAGATACTTTACTTTTTTTCCCCCAGGTCTCTGAAACCTGTGGTGCGTTTTATACTTATACCACATCTCAGTTAGGACTAGTCAGATTTAAAGAACTCAAATAGCTCCATGTGGCTAGTGGCTACCATATTGAGCAGTGCAGCTCTAGACAGATATAAATATATCCTGTTTTAAAGTTTCCACAGGTGATGATTCTTCAGCCTTTTTTTGGAGCCCCATTGCAGTGTTCATTGGTGCTTGGAAAATGCTCTTAAATGTAACCTAAATTGCATATGGAAGCATTTGACCATTTCTCCTCATCTCAGGCTGTTATTATGTGACAAATATTTAGAGTTTCCATGATATACTGGGTTTTACGCTAAGTGTTAGAATAAAATAGTGAGCAATACTACCATTGTTCTTGCTTTCAAGGAGCTTATAGTATGATGTAGAAGGGAAATATTAAGTAAGTAAATTAAGTATAAAATTATGACGCATGTTGGGACAGAAATTACAGAGAGCTATGAAAATTTTTAATAGGAGAACCTCTTATAGTATGGAGGCACTGGCAGACTTCCTTCAAGGAAGCAAAGTTTAATCTGAAATCAGAATGATGCTTGTGAGAAGGTACTGAGGCGACGAAAAAAAAAAGGTCTGCACTTCTAAGGAACTAACAGGAGAATGATGTGTTTCAAGTGGAAAGAGTAAAGGCAAGAGTGGTATAAGATGAGGTTGGAAAATTAGGTAGAGGCCAAAATACGTACATCTGTTAGCTCATGTTAAGACCATCCTAAGGGCAGAAAGAAGCCACTGTGTATTTTCAAGGGATCACTTTACTATAGACTGGAGAATGGATCTGAAGGAAAACAATGTGAATGGGGGGGAGAACTTTCAGGAAACTGTTTTGTAATCCAAGTAAGAGGGTTCGGAAAATGGCTACCTAAAGAAATAAACTGATAACTTTGAGACACATTTAGTATATAAAACTGATAGACTTGATTGATTGGATGATGGGGAGTGGAAAAGGATGGTGTGGAGCATGGGCAAGTGGAGTGTGCAGGCTGACTCCCAGCTTTTCTGACCTGTTTACTTAAGTGGATATGAGTCCTTTGAAGAGTTCTGTTAGAAATGCAAACCAAAATTACAATGAGGTACCACCTCACACCAGTCAGAATAGACATCACCAAAATATTTACAAATAGCAAATGCTGGAGAGGGTGTGGAGTAAAGGGAACCCTCCTATACTGTTGGTAGGAATATAAATTGGTGCAGCCACAATGAAAAACAGTAAGGAGGTTCCTCAAAAAACTAAAAATACAATTTCCATATGATTCAGCAATCCCACTCCTGGACATATATATGGAGAAAGCTGCAATTCAAAAAGATAGGTGCATATATATGTGTCACNGACTTCTAAGATTGGACCGGGAAGGCCTCAATGCCTCCTCTCCTTTGGGAGAACAGAAAGATGCCTGTGGCCTACGTAGGTGGTGATTGGTATTCCATGTAAACCAAGTTATTCAGCCTCTTTTTCTCCACTTATATTTACTACTATACTATCCGTGTCTAATCTTTCTCTATATCTGTAATTAAATAAATTTTTTCCTAGGACGCCGACTCCGTCTCACCTTTGAATTACCCTGGATCCACTGGAGCTGGACCCTGGCAGGAATGGATAAAGATGTGGTACATATAAACAATAGAATCCTACTCGGTCATAAGAAACAATGAAACAATACCATTTACAAAACATGGATGGATCTAAAGATTTTCATACTAAGTGTAGTAATTCAGAGAGAGAAAGACATATACCATATGGTATCACTTATATGTGGATTGTAACATATGATACAAATGAACTTATCTACCAAACAGAAACAGACTCACAGACATAGAGCACAGACTGGTGGTTGCCAAGGGAGTAGGTGGCTGGAGGAGGAATGGATTATGAGTTTGGGATTAGCAGATGCCAACTATTATGCATAGAATGGATAAGCAAGGTCCAACAGTATAGCATAGTGAGCTGTATTTAATATCCTATAATAAACCATAATGGAAAAAAATATGAAAAAGAATGCATATATATATATATTCAGTTATATATACATGTTATATATATATATTATATACATATTATATATATATATATAAAATGAGTCACTTTGCTGTATAGCAGAAATTAACACACCATTGTAAATCAACTATACTTGAATAAAACAAAGAGTTCTCTTAGTTCTCTTCCTTCCTGCTGGAAATTTTAGGGTGAAATATCCATTATCTAAAATAGAAACCATGGTGTTAATTTGCCTGTCATCTTTTTCTTTTTTGCTTGAATCAGAAATTTGTTATTTTTGGTGTTAATGTTAGGATAACATAAAGAAAAAAAAATCAGTAGTGAGCTTTCCACATCTCTTAAGATTTACTTACTGAGTAATCACAGGGTGAGTCACTTAATGACTTTACTGCCTTGAATGCCATTGTCTTTTCCTTATAAGTTATGTAGTCATTTCACAGACACACAGTATTTTTGCCAGAAACTGTCATGAGTAGGGGTTGATGACAGACTTTATAGAGGGAAGCTAAAGGGAAATAATAAAGGAAACAACTTTTCTGACTCTGAAGTTTTTAAACCAATTAAGAAACAATAAAGCTTATTTTTTTACAACTGCTTTGTACAGGTTTATAATCATTCTTAGCTATCCATTAAAAGATTGCATTCTGCATTGCTATCCTTTTTAACACTAGTTATGAAATAGTTCATTTATTTCATATTCAAAATCTAGTCAACATGAAAAATTCAAACTGTTACATAATTCAAAGTAGTTGAACATTGAAAATTATGTTCATTCATTCATAGGATAATTATTAATCCTCAGGACACTTGACAGGATAGATAACCTTTGAGGGGTTTACAATATAGTGTGGAGTCACAATGAATAAACATATAAATAATTATATAACTTAATGTCAGTAGTGATAAGTTCTATTAAGAAAGAAAAAGAGATAAGCAGCTATAGAGCTGTAACGAGGAAAGAATTCTCAATAAGGGAATATGTGAATAGGGCCTTGGAGGAAGTGAACTGGGCAGGTATCTGCAGTAAAAGACTTTCAGGCCCAGAGAAAGGAACAGAGATTCTGAGATGGTCATGTGCATCTTTGAGGAACAGGCAGGAAGCCAATGCTAACTCTTGTGAGAAAGAGAGCAACTGAGATCAGAAAGGTGATGAATGACCACATTACGAAGAGCCTTAAGGTGAAATAAAGATTTTGGATTTTATTCTAAGTATTATGGGGAGCTATTGGAGGGTTTTGAACAGATTTGAATTTATATGAAGGGTACATGAGAGAGAGGAGAAACAGGCATGATTCCTAGGTATTTGGCCCAAGCATTTGGATGCATGGTAATGCCATTTATTGTGGTGGGGGAAAACTAGGGAGAGTTTGTAGGAGAAATTAAAGTAGCTCAAGTTAGGACATGTTAAACTTGAAATGCCTTTTAGAAAAAGTGGTACACACTCTCACTTACAAAATAAAGGAGTCACAGGCATGAAATGTACAATGTGTGGAGTCCATGATTATACAATATCTTTGTATAGTGACAGATGGTAACTAGACTTATCATGGTGATCATTTTGAAATACACTAAAATGTTGAATCACTATATATCAGGAACTAATGTAGTATTATAGGTCAATTATATTTCAAAAAAACTGCAAACTCATAGAAAGAGAGATTAGAGGTAAAGTTGGGGAGGGGAGAATTAGATGAAAGTGGTCAAAAGGTACAAAATTCCAGTTATGAGATAAGTAAGCCTAGGGTTGTAGTGTACAACATGATAAATGTAATTAGTGCTGCTGTATATTATATATGAAAGTTGCCAAGAGTTCTCATCAGAAGGAAATTTTTTCTGTTTTAAAAATTTTGTATCTATCTGAGATGATCAGTGTTCGCTAAGCTTATTGTGGTAATCATTTCATGATATATATGTCACATCATTATGCTGCACACCTTAATGTGCTGAATGTCTATCATATCTCAATAAAACTGGAAGAAAAAAAAGAAATTCAAGTGAAATAGACATTGAAATTTGTAGTACAGGTTGAAGGCTAAATATATACATTTGAAACTAACACCTAGAATTTAAAGTAGCTGTTGAAATTCTTGTCCATGGATCTCAGGGGGTGTATTCTGTAGCCACTCATACCATTTTATTTCTTTCCTTACCTTGCCCTATTTTTTACCCCCATCTTTGACCTGATTGAGACGCAGAGAAGATTCTTCCTATAGGAGAAGGATTGTAGTCCCTAGAAGATGATGGTAGTAGAGAGTAGTAATAGTTGATCATTTGTTGGCATTTGTTGGATGTTGAAACTGTGTGTGCAAGAGCAAACAGAGTTGTCTTTGCCCTCACTGGGCTTATCTAGTGTAAGATAGGGCCTAGGGACTTTAACAGACACTAATCAAGTAATCACAAAAACAAGCATATTGTTGTAGTGACAGTATGTAAAAGGACTGAGCTGTACTTTGTCAGAGTGCTTTTAATAGGAGGAATAATGTCTTCATATGGAGGTCAAGGAAGGCTTCCCAATGCCATGATAATGAATTGTTATGTGAAAGGTAAGTAGGAGTTAACTAGGCAAAGAGTGATCCTGAAAGAGGGAATAGCATATACAATGGCCCTGTGGTAAGAGAGAGTATGGTACATTTTCATGTGTGACGAAGACCTGTGTGGCAAGAGCCCCCAGGATGAAGGGTAGCATTGTGCAATATGAAGGTGGATAGTCATGTAGCAAACAGATTGTGGCTTATAGGCCACATAGTTTGAGAAGATCATTGTGGTTACAGTGCGGAGAATGGATTGAGGCTGGGGGAGTGGGTGGAGGAAAGGGATGTAAAGAAAGAGGAAGACCTTGAGATGCATAGATTGGAGTCTACTGCAGAAGTCTAGGTGAGAGATGAGGGTAGTTTAGACACAGTGGGACAGAACTAGGGCAAGTTCAACTAACCAGTGTGAACTGAAAAGTAGGGGGGAACCAAGTCTAACTCCTTGTTAAAGGCAGACCTTGATGCCAAGGCGCAGTCAGCAGGATGGTTAAGACTTTGGACTTTGGAATAAGTTCTTCCTTGTTTCATAGGTTTGAAACACGGCTTTTCTACCTACTGCCATGTGACTTTAGACAAATTCCTTTTAAACTGGGGATAATAGCATGTATATGACAGATTATTGTAAGAATTAGATCAGACTATGTATTAATATAACAGAATACTGAGCCAGCATTCAATAATTACATTATTGTCACTTTATGAAATTTAGCAATCACCTCCAGAAAAAGATGTTAGGAGAAAAAACAGTTTTTCAAGTATGTTGGAAATCTTTGTAGAAAAAATCCACAAATAGATAAATTTACTGAGCATTCGCTTTGTGCACTCTCTTGAAAAAACAATATATGCTTGCTATTGATTGTAGTTTTGATTTCAATATATGCTTTCACAGAAAATGGAGCCCTATGTAAAGATATTGACACAGATATGAAATTTGCGATTCTAACTCTGTTAAATTTTTCTCCATCTTTATTTTATGTGACATAAAAAGCAAACAAACAAAACCAAACTGTGGAAAAGAGTCCCTTTAAACACAATTACGTGCTATCATTTTCGAAGCTTAATTATTTACTTACTATTAAAGGCTTATATGAGTTAATTAATGTCCTGTGAATCACAAATCAATTATTTTACACTGAAGCATAAAATTAGTTTAAGAGATTTATACATCAGCAGGACATGGTGTATTGGCTTCTCTTCAGAAGTGGATCAAATAAAAATGTGTGACAAAAAAAAAATAGATGACATGTTAGGTGGTGGGTAACTAATTGTGCTTTTAACGTAAGAGCAAAAAATGTCTGACTGGAATGCTAAAAAGCATGCTTTAGCATTTTTGCTTTAAACTTACAACGGCTTCAGAAACATAAAACTACTCTCCAAATGTGATTCAATTCAAGGACATTCTTATTTTACACACCTAAATGAAATAATGCATGTTAGGTGCCCAGCCCAGTGACTGGCATCCAGTATTTATAGAATATTCTTTCTCTTCCTCTAAGATGCCTTCTGCAGCACATGAATGTAAATCATTAACTGTAAATTTTACGAAAATCACACTTTCTCTTTTTATTATTATTTTGTTACCTTTTGAAATTCTATGTGCACTACATGCTCATTGTGGGTAACTTGGAAAATACAGAAAGCAACAGAAAGTTCACCTGTGATTTCACCCTAGAGAGAGGTACTTTTGATATTTAAGCATATGTCCATTTTACACATTTTTATAGAATATTCAATTTAGAATTCATAATCTTGGCTTTTAGACAGTCTGTTCAATAAAGCACATGATGAAGAGACTTAGCTAATTAGTAGATAATTGTTATTTTTGAAGAGCAGCAGCAGCTGCTGCTAAGTTGCTTCAGTTGCGTCCGACTCTGTGCAACCCCATTGACAGCAGCCCACCAGGCTCCCCTGTCCCTGGGATTCTCCAGGCAAGAACACTGGAATGGGTTGCCATTTCCTTCTCCAATGCATGAAAGTGAAAAGTGAAAGTGAAGTTGCTCAGTCGTGTCCGACTCTTCGTGAACCCATGGACTGCAGCCTACCAGGCTCCTCCGTCCATGGGATTTTCCAGGCAAGAGTACTGGAGTGGGGTGCCATTGCTTTGCCCGTTGAAGAGCAGAGTAGATTCTAATTGCTAAATTGCCAATCTGACTATATATATATTTTTTTCATTTGTTCAAAATTTTGAAAATAAGCTTTATTTTAAAAAGTAGTTTTAGATTTACAGAAAAATGCAGAGATAGTACAGAATGTCCATGTACCCTGTTTCCAGTCTCCTCTGTTATTAACATCTTATGTTAGTATGGCGTATATGTTATAATTAATAAACTAACACTGATATACTATTTGTGATAAAGTTCATACATTATTCAGGTTTCATTAGTTTTTATCTAGTGTCCCTCCTTTGTCTGGAATCTCATTCAGGATATTATATTTAATTATCTATCTTTAGGTTCCTCTTGGGTGTAACAGTTTCCCAGTTTTCCTTATTTCTGTTGACCTTGACAATTTTGCGGAGTACTGATTGTATATTTTGTAGAATGTCCTTCAACTGGGATATGTTGATGTTTTTCCTCATGATTAGCCTGGAGTTATGAGTTTCTGATTGGAAGACCAGAAAAGTAAAGTTTCATTTTCATCCATCATGCCAAGTAAATATTATGAATATGACTTTATCATTATTGATGTTGACCTTGATTACTTAACTGAGGTAGTGTTTGTCAGGTTTCTCCACTATAAAGTTATTCTTTTGTCCTCCTTTCCATAATGTACCTTTGGGAAGGAAGTCACTATACACAGCTCACAGTAAAGTGTGGAGTAGCTGTACAAATTATTTGAAATTCTTTTTCTTGGGAAATTTGTTCTTTCTTTCTTCTTGCTCTCCTTCTATCAATATAGACTCATATGTATTTAATGTATACTTTGGGCTAATCTAATATTCCTTTATTTTGTTACTAAAATTGTTGTATCTTTGACCATTGTGAGCTCTTTCAGTTGACTTCTATATCTCTTTGTCATGCACCCATTATTGGAATTCTTTTTGGAGTACTTTTTTACATTCTGTTACTACAAGGTGCTTCAGATTCATTTTAGAAATTTCCTGCCCTGTTCTCTATCTATAATTAAAATTAAAATCAGTAGGCTCTGGAGCAGTTTTTTTTTTGTTGTTTGTTTGTTTGGTCTCCTTTTCTCTAGTGTATCCTCATGACCTAGAATTGTGTCTGGTACCTAGTGGTCTTCAATAAATATTAATAGGTATTTGTTGAATGAATACATTAAAAGTGGGTAGGAATATTAGTCTATAAATTCAGATAAACAAAAGAATATGGCTTTTCATTCTTCTTTTGTCCTGAAATATCTGTCTAGTTTATTATTTTCAAATTAATTGCATTATCATCAAAGTTATATGTGCAAATAGCTTAAAGATTCAAATAGTTGTGCAAGATTATAAACAAAAGGAGTCTTCTAACTTTCTCTGTAAGGCAACCACTTTCAGTTTCCTTAGGTGGTTCTTTTGATGCTTATCTCCCTCTGTTTAAATAGCATGGTTTCATTGTTGCTTCTTGGTTTATAATCTTACGCATCATCTATTCACTGCCAACTATGGAGAATAAGAATCTGTCACCACACACTCTGTTCCCATTCTTCTTTCTGTATCAGCAAGAGACCGTTAGGAGCACACCTGAAATCAGCAGTTAGCTTTATTATTTTCTGCAGCAAAGGAGACCCCACATCATGCAGAACAAAGATGAGTCTCAATAGGCGGTAGGAAAAGGGTATTATAAAATTTATGATGATTTTAGCACAGATTGGTCAGACCTCACTTATGGAATATCAATGATTTTATTTTTTAGAAACCTTGAGACCATGCAGAATTATCCTTGCATCAGTTTATCTGTGGTCTAATCTTGTATATAGGAGTCTGGTGTTCATTGTGGCAGTTTACTGAACATGACTGTTCTGTTTGGTATAACTCCACGAGTCAATGTACATTTTATAAGATGTGATTTCTGACTTAATTCTTAATTTCTCTCTAATATCCTAGCTTCCAGAAAAGAGAGTATTTCAATTCATCCCTCAATATAGTTCTATCGCAACTGTGATTAAATTAATTTTCAGTGTTTAAATTTCTACTACTGTGTTAGCTTGTTAGCTGTTGAGCCCTGTATTATATATTCCTTTTCCCACTTTGCTGTCTTACATGCAGACTTGTAGTTGACAAATGTTATTAACAAACCAGACTCAAAACAGTTCCTACAACCTGGGCTGTAAGCTTGATGAAGAACCTGCTGTCTGTGTTTTAATTTGTTCTGCGTTGTGCATGAAAGGTTGAACTGAAATGAATTAAGCAATACTCCTGAAACTGGATGCTCTTACCTCTACCAGTGTCAAGCCGTCAGCAGTCCTGTGAAGCTCTGGTCATGGGATCATTTTGGACTTGGAACACATGTGTGCATGCTCAGTTGTGTCCGACTCTTTGTGACCCCATGAACTATAGCCTGCCAGGCTTCTCTGTCCATGGAATTTCCCAGGCACGAATACTAGAGTGGGTTGCCATTTCCTACTCTAGGAGATCTTACCAACCCAGGGATCAAACCTGCATCTCCTGCATTGTAGGCAGATTCTTTTACCCCTGTACCACCTGGACTCAGGATGCTGCTGCTGCTGCTGCCAAGTCGCTTCAGTCGTGTCTGACTCTGTGCGACCCCATAGACGGCAGCCCACCAGGCTCCCCCGTCCCTGGGATTCTCCAGGCAAGAACACTGGGTTGCCATTGCCTTCTCCGTGGACTCAGGATAACAGATATCAATTCATAAGGGGTATAGAGTAATGGCCTCACTGAGTTCTTTAATGAAATCAACCTTATTTTTATTGACTGCTAGTCTTATTATTATTGAATGCTAAAGTATTCCTTATAAATTCTTGATACTAGATCTTTTTCAGATATATTTATTTAGATTTTTTTATTTGAATATTTTGTTAGTCTGTGGCTAGTAGTTTCACTTTCTTCATTATATGTTTTGAAGGATGGAAGTTTTTCCTTTTGTGAAGTCCAATTTATTATTTTTTATAATAAGATATTTTTGTGTTTAATTTGTGACAGACACATCTGATCCAAAAAAATAAAGATTTTTTTCTTATTTAAGTTTCCTAGTTTAAACTTTAAAATTACAGTTTATGACATTTTTGAGTTTATTTTGGCATATAGTGAGAAGTGGGGATTGAAGTTCATCTTCTGTTTTTTTCTTTTCCTATACAGAGATCCAGTTTTAGCTCCATTTATTGCTACTGCTGCTGCTAAGTCGCTTCAGTTGTGTCTGACGCTGTGCGACCCCATTGACAGCAGCCCACCAGGCTTCTCTGTCCCTGGGATTCTCCAGGCAAGAATACTGAAGTGGGTTGCCATCTCCCTAGAAAGAACTATAATTGCTCTATTGAATTGTCTTGTAATCTTTGTCAAAAATATGTTGATCAGATTTATGTGGGTCAATTTGTGGACTCTTCCATTGATCTATATGTTTATCTTTATATCATACTACACTCTCTTGATTCAATTCAGTTCAGTTCAGTCACTCATTTGTGTCCGACTCTTTGTGACCCCATGAACTGCAGCACGCCTGGCCTCCCTGTCCATCACCAACTCCCGGAGTCCACTGAAACCCAGTGATTCCATCCAACCATCTCATCCTCTGTCATCCCTTTCTCCTCCTGCCTTCAATCTTTCCCAGCATCAGGGTCTTTTCCAATGAGTCAGCTGTTCGCATCAGGTGGTCAAAGTATTTCCCCGTCTCTTTGCCATGAAGTGATGGGACCCGATGCCATGATCTTAGTTTTCTGAATGTTGAGCTTTAAGCCAACTTTTTCACTCTCCTGTTTCACTTTCATCAAGAGGCTCTTTAGTTCTTTTTCACTTTCTGCCATAAGGGTGGTGTCATCTGNGATGGGACCCGATGCCATGATCTTAGTTTTCTGAATGTTGAGCTTTAAGCCAACTTTTTCACTCTCCTCTTTCACTTTCATCAAGAGGCTCTTTAGTTCTTTTTCACTTTCTGCCATAAGGGTGGTGTCATCTGTATATCTGAGGTTATTGATATTTCTCCCGGCAATCTTGATTCCAGCTTGTGCTTCCTCCAGCCCAGCATTTCTCATGATGTACTCTGCATAGAAGTTAAATAAGTAGGGTGACAATATACAGCCTTGACATACTCCTTTTCCTATTTGGAACTATCTTGATTACTATAGCTTTATAATAAACCTTGAAATCAAATAGTTTAAATCCTCCAACTTTGATTTTTGAAAAGTAGTTTTCACTATTTGAGGTCCTTGGATTTCCATACAAACTTTTTAAAGACTGGTTTTTTAAGAGCTGTTTTAGGTTCATAGCAATACTGAGCAGAATTCACTGGGATTTCCCATATCCTCTGTGCCTCACATATGCTAAGCCTTCCCTATTATCAATATCCCCCACCAGAGTGGGACATTTGTTACAACTGATGAACTTACACTGATGCATCATAATCACCTTGAGTCCACAGTCTTACCTCAGGGTTCACTCCTGGTGTTTATACATTCCATATCTTTGGACAAATGTATGATGACATGCACCATCATTATAGTTACATACATAGTACTTTTTCAGTCCTAAAAATCCTGTGTGCTTCCCCTATTCATAATCTTCCTTCCTAAATCCCAGCTTCTGGCAAGGACTGAATTTTTAGTGTCCCCATAATTTTTTATTTTTTCTAAAATGCTAATAATTTCACAGTATATAGCTTTTTCAGATTGGAATCATACAATATGTAGCATTTAGAAATGGAAATTTTTTCACTTATATGCATCTAATTTTCTTCTGTATTTCTTTCATGGCTTTACAGCTTATTTCTTTTTAGCACTGACTAATGCTCTCTCATGTAGATACAGACGCTTACCAAGTGGCTCAGTGATAAAAGAATCCACCTGCCAATGCAGGAGACACAAAAGATGTGGATTTAGTCCCTGGGTTGGAAAGATCTCCTGGAGTAGGAAATGACAACCTGCTCCAGTATTCTTGCCTGGAAATTCCATGGACAATGGAGCTGGCGGGCAACAGTCTATGGAGTTGCAAAAAGTCAGACACCAGTAAGCTATTGAGCACACAATCACACCTCGATGTACTACAGTTTATTTATTCATTCACTTGCTGAAGGGCATCTTGGTTCCCCCCAGGCTTTGACACTCATGAGTAAAGCTACTGTTAACATCCATTGCAAGTTTTTTTGTGGGCATAAGTTTTCAACTCCTTTGGGTAAATACCAAAGAATGTGAATACTCAATTGTATGGTATGAGTATATTGAGAGTACCTGCTTTGGTGCCTCAGATGATAAAGAATCTGCCTGCAATGCAGGAGACACGGGTTCAATCCCTGGGTTAGGAAGATCCCTTGAAGAAGGAAATGGCAACTCATTGCAGTATTCTTGCCTGGAGAATTCTATGGACAAAGGAGCCTGGGAGGCTACAGTCCAAGTGGTCTCAAAGAGGCAGACACAACTGAGCAACCAACACACACACATGGTAAGAGTATATTTAGTTTGTGAGACATCACCAAACTACCTTCCAAAGTGACTGTACCATTTGCATTCTACGAGCAATGAGTAAGAGTTCCTATTGTGCCACTTCCTCTCTGCTTCTGTCCTCTGAAAAAGACTTTTAAAAAGTCGATATGATTTCTTCCATCAGTGTTTGGTAGATATCACCAGTGAGGCCATCTTGGCCTGGTGATTTCTGTCTTAAAAAATTATTAATTATTGATTAAATATCTGTAATAAATATAGGTCTATTCACATTGTCTATTTATTCTTGTTTGAGTTTTGGTCTTCAAGGAATTGGTCCATTTCATCTAGGTTGTCAGATCTGTGAGAATACAGTTAGCTGTTCAGCATATTCCTTTATTATCCATTAATGTCCATGGGTTTTGTAGTGACATTGATACTTTGTGTAGCTCATTTCTGACATTGGTAATTTGTGTCCTCTTTTACTGATAAGAATGCANATGTTTTTCTGGAACTCTCTTGCTTTTTCAATGATCCAGCGGATGTTGGCAATTTGATCTCCGGTTCCTCTGCCTTTTCTAAAACCAGCTTGAACATCAGGAAGTTCACAGTTCATGTATTGCTGAAGCCTGGCTGGTCAGATTAGTTTATGAGTAACCTCTTCCATCTAAATTACTGTCAAGGCCCTTCCCATAATTGAGCTAAATAAAATGGCTTTAGAGTTTGTGACAGTCACAAATGGGCACTTTAAGTCACTTTTCTTTCCTTTTATTCTGCAGCGCTCCACCCACAATAAATTGAAGCTACTCACTTAGGAATTACTTTGCTTCAGTATCACAGGGAACGCTGCATAGACTCTTGGAGCTGTTAGTTTCAGTAGTTTTATTGGTTGTTTCTGAGGCAACTCCAATGAATTTCTGACTCTGTTAAAGCTGTACTGTAAGTTTTATAGCTCCCACATCAGAATCCTCTGAGACCTGGGGCTCACTGTGAGGGGACTGTTGCTTTTCCTGCTTGACCTTTCTTCCTAGGACAAGTTTTTCCCGCTCTGTGAGCCTGGAGAATGCTGTCCTGAGGGACACCCTTTCCTGCCAGAGGCACTTCAGACGGCAGGGCTTAGGTTTCTGTCTCTGCTCACTGAACTTGCTGTTCTACTCTCTGAGGAGACGAGGCCGAGAAACTGTTGAGGGAGGCTTTCAGCAGATTTGTTAAGAGCCAGCATTTCTCTTCTCTAGAGCATACTGTGCTTAAATGCTACTCTTCCCCTGAGGGCACCTTTCAGGTTCTGGCTTTTTCGGGCAAAGCAACAGACCTTAATTATTTCACTTTCAATCAATTCTGAAGCCTCAAAGACCAAAATTGTCTCTTCAGATCCACTCAGATGCCAAAGAGAGGTGTAGGAATGAAATTGCTGCACATCTATCAGCAGCTGTAAAACTCAAATCCATCTCTGGCTTTCATTTTCTATGTGGTGGTCAGGAATTGAAGCTAACTCTCAAATTAGCAAAAATAAAATGTTTCAGAAAATACCTTGGAGAATACATGTGATTTTGCATGGGAAAATCTCCTATAGTCACTATGGCAGGCTTTACTACTTACTATTCATTAACCTGCAAGCCAGGCAGAACAGCCAAAAAAAAATGTTGAATGCATATACTCTTTCCCTGGTGGCTCAGTGGTAAAGAATCCTTCTGCCAGTGTGGGAAACATGGGTTTGACTCCTGGGTCAGAAAGATTCCCTGGAGGAGGAAATGGTAACCCCCTCCAGTATTCTTGCCTGGGAAATCCCACAGACAGAGGAGCGGGCAGGCTACAGTCCTATAGTCCGTGGGGTCACAGAGTCGGACATGACTTCGTGACTAAACAAGAACACCACCACCACCAACCAATTCAATGTCCAGTTCACTTCTTATATATGGGAGAATTATACTGTCTCTACCCTTAAAGACAGATGTGGTCAGGGGACCTCCCTTTGGCCAGTGAAATGTGGATGCATTTAATTTCCAAAGCTTGAATCTCTACCTCTCTGACTATTGACAAACAGTTTTCATGTAGTCTTTGAAGATGAACCATCCATATTCTGAATCTGATCATTTGTTCCTTTTGGTAACTGAATTTATTATCCATTTTATACATATACCTCAATTTACTTTTAGAGAAAAAAAAACAGGAATGAATGGATTTTTAAAAAATGCTTATGCCTTAAGGAAGTCCTAGTGAATTCTTTTGTGTAATCAAATATATCAATATGCATATTATAACATTTTCACACATTGACTTTGTGTAAAGGAGAGCATATCAGATAATCTTCCCTCCTTAGCTGTTGTGTAGCTGTGCTTACTCATCAAACAAATGCTTCTTGAACACCTGTCACATTCAAAGTCCTGTGGCAAGTCCTGGGTGTACATGTTTAGATGTCGCTATAGCTGTGCCTAAGTATTGTGTGTGGTTTGCTGCTCTGGACTCAGTCAGTAGCCCCTTCCCCAGTTGATTTGTTCAAGCTCTAATCTCCAGTGTGGCTGTATTTGGAGCTAAGGCTTTTAGGTAAATTGAGTTCAGAAGGTTAGGGTCCTAATGAGACAGTATTGGTGGCTAAAAAGAAGAGAACTTTCTCTACCTCACTCCACATGCGCATACTAAGAAAAGTTAATATGAGCATGCAGTGAGAAGGCAGTAAGACGAAGAAGCGGTAGCTTTAGCTTAGCCCCCAAGATGATAGCTTACACCTTGTCTTGGGATCCTGGGTGAGATGATAGATGAAAGATGATAGATAAAGCTTATGGTGTTTGGTGAATGCTGGATTTGTGGTCTCCAAAGGAGAAGATTTAACTCTTGGACCAAAGACAATCTCAGTCACTTGTAGCTTTGTGTACTAGAAATTTTATTAAAGTGATGGTAACAGAAAAAAAAGCTGACATAGACATCAGAAGGGGGTAGAAAGATTACCAGCCTTGCTGGTTTAAGCAGAGCACTGTATACTTTTGTTAGCTGCTGAGAATAGAAAAAAATGCCTCAAGGATGTGAGAATTTTCCCCCAGGCTCTATCCCGTAACATAATCCCGGGATGACATTAGCACGAGAGTAGCCAGAAGGAACAGGTTAACCCAGAGCTCAAGGCTGTGGAAGAAACCAGAGCTCAAGGCTGTGGAAGTTTTACCCAGACCTTCTCCCATAACATACATTCCGAGCTTAAAAAGGCATGTCCTTGAGCAAGAGATACTGCTGCCCACAAGGTCTATGTGTCTAAGGTAAAAGAATGTGAAAAAGGAAGAATGTTCATTTCATCCTTAAAGGGCCTTGGTCTCCCTAGCAACATGCCTAAGTTAACTCTCTCAGAAGTCTGTGAGCTTTGAAAAGGGTGTTCATCAGAACCCAACCATGCTTATCTTCTCACTTTGATCTTCTAGCTTCCAGAACTGTGAGAAAATGAATTTCTATTGTTTAAGTCAGCTAACTTATGGTTCTTTGTCATGGCAGCCTGAGCTGACTAATACATTTGTCAAATCCAGGGATTTAATAACTAGAGCACCTGTGAATCTTATGAGACATTAAGGGAAACACAGTAATATAGAACTATAATTTGTATGAATGGCTGTAAACCTATGAAATTTATAATCCTAAGAATTACTAAAGGGAAATAAAATTATAACAAATCTAAAGAACAGACAAATTCATGAACATCTGATTCACAATAGTATATTAAGGGAAATAAGAATTCTAACCTTTTAAAAATAAAATGGGAAAGAATTTTTAAAAAAACCTAGCAATGTAATCAATTCATTTTTTCTTGAAAAGGTGCTTTGAAGTGTCCTTAGACAATAATATCTCTACTATGGTTCAAAACTACCTGAGTCAGAATCACATTGGCATGCTGTTAGATGGATAGTTCTCAGGACAGTATCACAGCATATTCAATTTCTCTGAGGGAATTTTCATTTTAAACAAGTTCTCTCAGTGACCCTTAGACACACTAAAGTCTGAGATCTCCTATTTTAGGCATTGTGGGGCTGCATAAAGATGTTAGTCTTTGTTCCTGCAATGAGTCATCTACTGATGCATGAAGTAAAGGCAGACCAAGATGGAAAGTGATCAAGTGTCCTAACGTATGATATAGAATATAGTAGTATTGTTAGTTGAAGAGATCAATAGGGAATAGAAGGTAGCTACTAGTGATCTGTTCCCAGAACTCTGGGACCTGAGAAAGAAAGGGACAGTGGACCAGAGCAGTCAGGGAGGCCTCAGTGGTGCGTGCCACCACTTGAAGACTAAAAATGCTCTCTCTCTTCAACACTTCTTAGAAAAAGGCAAAAAAAGAATAAAATTAAGTTTTTCTTTCACAAGGACAGAGAGTGCAGAGAGGTGCTAGGCATGGATGAAAAATTTTTGGAGGACAGAAAGAAATGAGGAGGTAGGACTGACTAGACTAAAAGTATGCCAATTACCCTAGATTATACCCGATTACTATAAGTATACCCTGAACACCCTCTGGAGGTTCAGTCCTTGGAGTGCCACATGTTGTAGAAGATGAGGGAGAGGGATATATAAAGATAAAAGGGGACATGCAAGTGGTTGGACCCTGGCCACTTATGATTTAGGAGCAGTAGATTTATTCTCTGGATTCAAACTAGAGGAGACTTGAAGTCAGTGACATTAAGCAGAGTAGACTGAAGCACCAAGGCAAGGACTGAAACAGGAATTATTGATCCATTTACTGAACAGTGAGACTCTCAGCACCATCTCTCATCTGTACTCTAATCTCAGATATCTGACACACAGCTATAGTTTCTCCAGTCCTTTACCCCCATTCTTAATACTAAATGGCATTGATTTTTCAAATCTAAGTAAAGATTTGAAGTATCCATTCAGGTATGACCTAAATAAAATCCCTTATGATTATATGGTGGAAGTGACAAATAGATTGAAGGGATTAGATCTGATAGAGTGCCCAAAGAACTATGGACGGAGATTCATGACAGGAGGCAGGGATCAAGACTATCTCCAAGAAAATGAAATGCAGAAAGGAAAAATGGCTGTCCGAGGAGGCCTTAAAAATAGCTGAGAAAAGAAAAGATGCAAAGGCAAAGGAGGAAAGGGAAGATATACCCATCTGATTTTTTTCTCTTTGTTTCTTGATGAGTCTGGCTAATGGTTTGTCAATTTTATTTATCCTTTCAAAGAACCAGCTTTTGGCTTTGTTGATTTTTGCTATGGTCTCTTTTGTTTCTTTGCATTTACTTCTGCCCTAATTTTTAAGATTTCTTTCCTTCTACTAACTCTGGGGTTCTCCATTTCTTCCTTTTCTAGTTGCTTTAGGTGTAGAGTTAGGTTATTTATTTGACTTATTTCTTGTTTCTTGAGGTATGCCTGTAATGCTCTGAACTTTCCTCTTAGCACTGGTTTTATAGTGTCCCACAGGTTTTGGGTAGTTNGATGGTAACGATAACCCTGTATGCAAGACAGCAAAAGAGACACAGATGTAAAGAACAGATTTTTGGACTCTGTGGGAAAGGGAGAAGGTGCGATGATTTGGGAGAATGGCATTGAAACATGTATACTATCATGTAAGAAACGAATCACTAGTCTAGGTTCGATGCAGGAGACACTGGTTTGATCCCTGGGTCGAGAAAATCCCATGGAGGGGGAAATGGCAACCCATTCCAGTATTCTTGCCTGGAGAATCCCAAGGACAGAGGAGCCTGGTGAGCTCTTAAAAAAGAGCTGGACGTGACTGAGCAACTAAACAAACAAATGCCAAGAACTATGAGGACCAGAGCTATCAAGTTAGCCTGTTTCTTGCATTTCTGGCAGAAAATGAATGAGTGTCATGTTTGTTTCATCCCTAATAATGTGAATAATTAGGCAACCTGTCATAATATGAACACCTGTATGCCTTCACTAAGTTTCACCAGTTTTAATATTTTGTCACATTTTAAAATCTCTCTCCATATTTGTATACATATGTACACACACAATATGTGTATGTTTTATGAACCATTGGAAAACAGGTTGTAGATACTGCAATACTGCAGCCCTAGTCTCATGGGGGATGCAGAATAGCCCAAGTGGACACTGTGCATACAGAGGGTTTGTGTCACAGCTGAGGGCCTGCCAACTTAGGAAACTCCAATCTAATGGACCACGTGCAAGCTTGCCTAACCTTTGCTTTTTTTGGCAATGTTATCTGTGTTATTCTGGGAGGCAAACAGACCTGTCCTCTGTTTCAGAGTGGATGCTATCACCATCTTCCAAGGATGTTTGCTACACAAACCTTGAAAAGATAGTCCAGGACAAAAGCTACCAGTGTCTTCCCTTGTAAAACTGGCAGAAGTATAATGGAGAATTGTCTCTCAAAAAGAATATAGTGTAAAGTGGCTTAATTTTGGAGGTATTTTTCAAATAGAGTCCAGACCAGGTGTGATATGTAAGAAAGAGTCCAGAACGATGCTATGGTTTTTGCCAAGCCCTCTACTTGGTGCCCCAGGTATGGTGGCAAATGAGACATTCTCTTGGAGTTCACTCCACACTGAGAGGCAGACCGAAGTAGCTATACATGCCATATAAGTGAAATAATTAACTTATATTACATACAGTTTCCAGGGATTTCATTATTGTTTAAAAATGTGTGGTTTAATTTAAACAAGATAAAATTACAACCAGCATAGAAAGGGAAGGGGCAGATTAGGTCCCATCCATGTAGTCAAGTGTGCTGCCTTCTGGAGTTAATTTCATCCTTGTCATCTTTTTTTTTTNCCAGGGATTTCATTATTGTTTAAAAATGTGTGGTTTAATTTAAACAAGATAAAATTACAACCAGCATAGAAAGGGAAGGGGCAGATTAGGTCCCATCCATGTAGTCAAGTGTGCTGCCTTCTGGAGTTAATTTCATCCTTGTCATCTTTTTTTTTTTTTAGAAATATTTTTCTTAAGTTTTTGTCTTTTTTCGGTAGATACACTTAGCATTTATTTTTGTCAGTAACCTAGAGAGGCTTAATTTGGAGAAAAGACATTACAATTTTAAAAGATTCTCTTTTAGGAACAAAATTATTTTACTCAACTTGCTTAGAGACATATTTGGAGGTTGACTGTAATGAGACATTGTCATATGTGGAAAGCCATGATTTATTTTATTTCTTAGTGGTTTATTGTCTATCTCTACCAAATAGAATAAAAGCTCTGAAAAGGAAGTTTGTTTTGTTTGTGGACACAGTCTCAGCTCATAGAATATTGTCTGGTATACAATAGGTGTTTAATAAGTAGCTTTTAAATGAGTATATGATACATATATGTATTATTTTGTATTTTTCTTGAAATAAAAAGATTTCTTTCCCTAGTATTAATTTCATTTGCCGATGTTTTAATGTCTATTAACTTTTTATTTCTCTTTTGTACCATTACTGTTCTTTGAGTATTGGATATTTAGATGTTTCCCAAATGTTTACAGTGATACAGAATAATGCATGTTTTTATGTATATTAACTTTAAAAATCCCTTTTGAATTATCTCTTAAGTATAAATTCAGAGGAGTGAATCAGAGAGAGAAACATCATCATCATGTTCCCTGCTTGTTGTCTTTTCCAGAAGGGCAGGGACAGTTTTCAGTGGACAAGTGCACCTTAACCTCAACTCCATTAGCACTAGTTATTATTTTTCTTTTAAATCTCTCCCTCTTTGTAGGCAGAAATAGAAGATCAAGTATGATTTTATCAGCTTTTACTTCATGTCTCTTGATGCTGTGTATATTTCCATGTTTATTAATTTTTTCCTCTGATGTGAGCTGTCTGTTCATATACTTTGCCCAGTGAGCTGTTTGTTAAATCATCTAGTTCCTAAGTTGTAGGCAGAATGATGACATTTAGGTTTTTACGAAGCGTTCTCCTTGGTGGTGGGATTGTCTCAGATGGCAGCTCCAGGTGAAGTTCTCCTGGTGAGGCTGGGAGGCAGGAAGCTAAGAGAGGACCTCTTTGAAGGTAACCCCCCGGGGAATGGAAGATTTCCTTGTCTGGTGAAAACCTCAAGCAACCACCATTTGATTACATTTCCTCTTTCAACAGATATCTATTGGACTTGCGGCTTTGTAAATGGAAAAGTAAATACCCAGTTATATTGTGTTGTAAGAGAGTTATATTGTGTTACAAATAAGCAAGAGAACATAATGAGGAAGGGATGTGTGCTCCAAAGCCTTACTCAGTCAGTGGAGTCTTTCTGAGGAAATGGCGCTTAGCCTGAAACACAAAGGAAGAGATATCCATAAGGTCATCTACTGTGGCATATCTCTGGTAGAAGCACAGTGTGAAATGCCATTACTCTAGCCTACAGGACCAGCCTGTTCAGCTGAGTTGTAATATCCTGTGGGTCAGAAAGTCGCTTTCATCTTCGTGCCACTCCAGATGATTGTGCTAGGTCAGAGAGATGAAAGAATAATGTTCCTCTCTAAGTCCCTCACACGCCCGGCCGCTTGGTGATACATAGGAAATAACCTGTGCTTGTTTGAGACTGGCCATTTAGTTAGATAACCTCTGCTTGTCTGAGGATCAAATAATAAGATAATCACTGTGTATCTTTTCCTCCCATTCTTTCCATATGATTGAAATGGTTACAATCATCTACAATCATCAAAATTCAGACGGATTCACTTTCTCCTGATTTTATGAATCATGCTGCAAGAGCAGCTAACACAGCATAATACACAATACAGTCATAATGCATTCTGCATAAAAGCAATCTCAAGTCACATAAATGCTTCATAAAGAGTCCCTATCTGTACACAACATCTCCTACAGTATGCAGGAAAAATGATAATCAGTACCTTATAGCTGACTTCATTTGGTTTTCTGACTTTGATTACTTCTTCTGTCTTTTGTCTTATCTGTTTACACTTACACTTAACATATGAATACTTGGGGTCAGGTTGGTCCTTTAGAGGTAAGAAGGGTTTGAAGCCATCTTGCTATTACTGTTGATTTAAATATTCCTGTAAAAGTCCACACTATAATGAAGCAAGAATACTGTCAAGTGCAAAATAGGAGATTTTATTTTCAGAACATTTAGCAGTTTATTTCACATTCCACATGTAACTCTCTCTCTCTCTTATAGTCTGTAATGTCTGAGGAAGCAGGCGTGTATAGTCCATTGACAAGAAAAAAAATATGGTCTTACGGGTAACTGCAAACATTCTCAGAATCCAGTGCACACGTGTGTGCTCAGCTCTGTCTGACTCTTTGCAAAACCCCATGGGCTGCAGCCCACCAGGCTCCTCTCTTCATGGAATGTTCCAGACGTGAATCCTGGAGTGGGGTGCCATTTCCTTCTCCAGGGGATCTTCCTGCCACAGGGATTGAACCCACATTCCCTGCATTGACAGGCGGATTCCTTACCACTGAGCTACCTGGGAGGGTCCAGAGTGTGACGCAAAAAAAAACACACAGATACAGATATTTCCCTGTTCTCATTGCACTCTGTTAGTCTGTTTGAGTCCGTTTTAGCCCCCTTCTCCCCCACACATCTTCCCTCATCCCTTCTTCTTTTACTCGTCTGCGCGCTCCACGTGGCCAGAGCTGGGAAAACTACTGTTCCTAGGTCTATTCTGGAAGGCAATGAGGAATCAGAGTTGGTGGCAGCTCAGAGCCTTCCCTGGGATCTGGCTTAAACTTTTCAAATTCTATGGAATGGAATCCGGTATATAAGACCAGTCTCTCTGGTGTTACTAGCACAACCCTCATAGCAGAAGTCTGATGTAACTGTGTCAAAAAGGACCCTGTGTATTGAGAGGGAGGCAGAGAAAGGGAAAAAAAAAAAAAAAGGTGAAGGGGGTAGAGAACCTGGATCTGTCATAGATGATTTGCCAGAGTTCTTTGAAGTCGATGGATTCCTTGGTAAACCTCTCAGAGCCACTTCACCAGAAGCACATCTTTACTAAAAAATGCTTTTTAAGTTCACACGAGGTAATCACAGTTCCATCCTAGCGAAGAAATTTAGTGAAGCAAGCACAATCAAGTTATTCACACAATCAATAAAAATGAATCGGGTACTTATCTTTTCTCGGTTTCTCTGTAATGTGTATAAAAGAAATTATTAACCCAACAGCAAAAAATATAGTTTTACTCCATAGGTGGGAAGAAAACAATTATTCTTAGAAGCTGCTGTTTGTTAGTCTGAAAGATTCATTTAAAATCGTAGTTGCACTGGTACAGCATTGTTAATTTGACAGCAAATGTAACCACAAGTTAAGCTCTCACACGCTCTGACCAGCTCTCCAGGATGCCGCTAACTGCAGACTTTCCAGTGGCATTCTCAATGATTCATCCTCATAAAAAAGATAAACCGAACACTGAGCTGTATTCAAGTCTTAATTCTTTCAAGTTTAATCCATCATTAAAAGATGGACTGGTGAAACTGTCTAAACCTTAACATCTTGCTGCATTAAAACTAACTTTCATTAAGATAAAAGTTACTTGTCTAAACTGTTGAAATATGTATTCATGAATGCCTAATTTTCTAGATTTTTCCTGAAAATATATTAAAGTTACATCATGACCAAGAATTTGTGTACATTTCTCTTGTAATTATCTTAATTATACTAAATATCATCATTGCTTTTCAAAGAGACTGCTATCTAGACTTTATATCAAGCTTTTACTCCAGGAACTGAAGAACTTTTTCCTTTGTAAACTATATAAAAGATGCTGCATATTATGTACCAAGAAAAATGGTTGTTTTTGTTCCTAAAGTGCCAAAGAATCTCTTTCATCTCCTGGCATGCTCTCAAGCTCATTACTACTTCAACATTTGAACTTGTCACCTCTCCAAACTCGTCTAGTTGCATTTCATCATCTTCTGACAAACTGTAAGGTTTTCTAAAAAACTCCTTGGATTTTCTCTATAAGTCCTTTTTCTGAGATTCAGAAAGTGAATTCTCTGAATTCAGATTCAGAGATTCTTTAAAGCTAATTTTTAGTAGATTTTTATAAAACAAGTCTATAAAAGGATGAACACATTTAATATCTGTCCATATTTCTATTTTTGTTTGAATATTTTGTTTTACTTACAACTTTGACTCTGTTAGAACTTATTTTTTTATCCTGCCCCTAAGAATGTGAGAAGATGGGAATATGCCTTGATATCTCACCAGAAACAAACATCAGAAAGCCCTGGGGATCCAGCATTTCCAACACTGCGTACTAGTGAGAAATATATCATTAATTTTAAAATTACTCAACTCATTGAATTTGCAGCTCCTCTACTACCTAAATTTATTTTTTCTCCTTTACCCACCTTTGGAGAATTACCCCCCTTTGAACTTTTCCTTTCATCTAACTTTTAGGTTCTCTGAATATGTGGAGAAGGAAATGGCAACCCACTCCAGTATTCTTGCCTGGAGAATTCCATGGACAGAGGAGCCTGGCAGGCTGTAGTCCATGGGGTCGTAGAGTTGGACATAAATGAGCGACTTTCACTTAGGTTCTCTGGTGATAGTCCTGCGAATTTCTGGTGCTGTTATTATACCCTGAAGGTGAAGGAAAGACTGTCTTTACATGTTTGTTTGAGTGTCCCCAAGCTGGGCCTTCTTCATCCAGAGGACCACAGTACTACTAAGCGCAGTAAATATTGCTAGAATAGAGTTAAATATATTCTGTGTAGGCTGCAGACAACATTACATATTCGAAGGATCATTGCTGGGTTCATGTCTTTCAGAGCATTTCATGTTGACCCCATCCCACTGCATAGCTGGAGCAACCCTCTCTACAAGGAGCAATCCACATTTGTTCAGGTGCTGTTGTCCATGAGGTTGCAAAGGGTTAGACACAACTAAGTGACTGAACTGAATTGAACACCCTCTTTCTGTATCATTTATTTTATTTTATTTTTTAAACAAACAAACATTTATTTCTCACAGTTATGGAGATTAGTAAGCCTAAGATCAAGACATTAGTAGATTCTATATCTGTTAAGGGCCCTTTTCTGATTGATAGACAGCTGTCTTCTCACCGTGTCCTTAGATAGAAGGGACAAGGATGCTCTCTGAGGTGCTTTAAATAAGGACATTAATTCATTTATGAGGGCTCCACCCCTTGACCTCATCCTTTTCAGATATAGTCACATTGGGGATTAGATTTCAACATGAATTTTGGGAGGTCATGAACATTCATCTAAGCAGAGCACAAGCTTAGATTAAAAAAAAAATAACGGGTATTTTAACCCTAGCAAGCCATACTTAATAGACAAAAGTAATTGATATACTTTCATATTTAGCAACTTCTATGATGTATAGCCTTCAAAAGAGAAAGATAAATTGTGCTACTGTATGCTCAGAGTTTTTTTTTTCAATATTTTGTCTAACTTCTAGAGGTTTTTCAAAAGTCATGAAATGTGCTTTAAAAAAATTTTATTGTTTGTGTTTGTCAAAATAAGAGATCTTCCTCTATATTTCTTTCTTTNATAAGTGAGGAGTCTCCTCACCTATATTTCTTCCTCTACTCACTCAGGAAAAACAAACCATATGTGAGAAAATATTTGTCCTCCTACTTTTAAACATTAAAGCATTATTATATCATTTTCTACACTGTATTTTTTTTTTTATTCTCAACATGAGCATTTCTCAGCAAGGTTGTAGAATAATTGGCATTAGCAGAGATTGAAATTAATATTAGATACTGTGGTAAATAATTGTTTATTTTGGCTGAACATTTCTGAGGTAGATCATTTGCTATTACCAAAGAAATCCAGTTTGCCAAATGTATTTCCCTTAGAATTAAAAAAAAAAAGGCAGGTAGAATCTGAAACAGTAGTGAATTATATAGATCCCAAAAATCAGTGCGTCTGTGATTTGCTCATGGCTGCAGTTGTGACACGAGAACACAGAGCTGGTTTTCACTGGGTAGTTGAAAGTCTGATACTAGCAGGTAGAACTACATTTTGCTTTTGTTGCTAACTGGTAGTTACAGAAGGTCTCAGAAAATGAAGTCATGGTTGTGGAGCTGAATCTGTAAGAGGGTTTATTTATTATCAGAAATGTAAGAAATGACCGAATATCATGCAAAACATCTAACCCTGATGGATAGAGAGTAGATTTTAAGTTTATTGGAAACCAATCAAAACAAATAAAGAGGTATAGTGAAAAATCTCACTCCTATATTCTCCCTTTCATCCTTTTTTTCTCTCTTCTCCCTGGGCTAAGAAACTATACTATTTCTTACATATTTATTCTCCTAAGGTTTCTTGGTGCAAATTCAAGCAAATATATCTATGTATTTATATTCCCCATTTCTTACTACTGTATTTTTATGAATGGTACAATTATATTGTATATGTTTATGAAATGTGTAGACCTGGCATACCATCAGTGTATTCTTAATGCTCACAACAGTCATAAAGTAAATAGTCTTTTCTCCATTTTGAAGAATGGAGAGGCTCAGGGGAGTTAAAACATGCCCCAAGTTCACATATCATTGTAGCCAGGATTCAAAGCCCCTCTCTAACCTCAGCAGTTTAGCAGTTATGTATTGAAATGTCAGGATTCTGTATCTTTTGAACAACTAATTCTATTATTATTTTATTCAAACAACTTTATGGGAAGTTTAATCTTTTAATTTACCACTTTAAAAATATTACTTAAAATGATAGTTTATTCATGTAAATTTCCCCTCATTTTGGGCTACAGGATTTGTCTTTAACTTTTATTTTCCATTATACTTTCCATCCCAAGCTATGTATTTAAATTTCTAAGTTACTCCCACATTCACAGTTTTATGTCCTTTCTTTCTGCCTCTTGGCTCCAGCATCCTGAGACTTCAGCTTGCGGGAGTCAGCCGTACCCTATGCCAAGCATCACTGGAGCACCAGTGAAAAGAGCACCAGTAGCGAGAAGAAACTGATGGTCTCTTATCCACTTTTTCTTGGTGATAAGATTCCATTTGTGGTTAGGCATAAGCCAAACAGGGTGACTAGACACTGGGCTATGAGCTTAGGCTTGGATGGGATCAGAGACAATAATTTATTCTTCACTGCCTGTAGTAAGTCAGGGTGGGCCTTCCCCATGTGCTTCCCAGAAACGTTGCTGGTTTGGGTGAACCATCTACCAATAACACTGACGTGTCCATTTTACATGGCCATTTAGCATGTGCGTTCAGGCAGGGGGAAGACGCCAGTTCTTCCACCTTCTATGCAGTTCCACCTCAGAACAATCTACTGTTAATTCTAGGAGTATCTTTGGTTTCCTGGGAGTGAGGATATGTCATGGATTAGAACAGATCAGAGGCTCAAAGGGAGACTTCAGAAGAAGAAGGAAACTGATAGAAACTTGCTCTGTATATCTTGAGAGGAGAATTAGAAAACCGACAAAGAGTTAGGGCTTGAATTAGTGATGAATATATAGAATGTTAAATAAATGATGACAAGTAATATAATTATTAGCTCCAGAGAGAACAATATTATAGCAGAGAAATAGTACAGTTCGCTTCATACCACATCTGTGGACGTTACTTATATAGTCATAATATCATAACACGTGATTATTGATCTTCCCCATTTATCTGCATTAGTAATAAGCAAGGGCTTCCTAGGTGGCATTAGCGGTAAAGAACCCGCCTGCTAACGCAGGAGACATAAGAGATGTGGGTTTGATCCCTGGGTCAGAAAGATCCCCTGGAGGAAAGGATGTCAGCCCACTCCAGTATTTTTGCCTGGAGAAGCTCCATGGGCAGAGGAGCTTGTCAGGCTACAGTCCATAGGGTCACACAGAGTCAGGCACGGCTGAAGCAACTTAACACACACACGCACATGTAGGGAGCAAAGGGACAAATGTGTGAGTGTGTGGCAGGAGTAGGAAAAGGTGCTAAATTCTTCCATAGGAGAAAATTTGAAAAGGAAGATTAAAAATGATACATGTTATTTAGAGATATGGAGGCAAATTCTAAAATAATTGCCTAAAAGAGAAGCAAGTTATTATCTTCAAAAGGGGAAAAATCAGGACAGAAGGGCCCAAGAAACTGCTATTTTTCATAAGCAACTCCCCTCCCTTAATAGTGTCATTTGATTCTTTCAACTATGTCTCAGGTATAACTTTCATAAACCCAACTAAAAGATAACAATAATGTTTGCATGAAAAAGTTAATAAAGTAATGTTCAAATTAAAATTCCCCAGGTACATTTTGTCATATTTTAAGTTATATGAATGATTATTTTGATAACATTTAAAAATATTTTTTAAAGTAACATGAACTTTAGCAACTCCAGCTTTCCTTAATAACAGCACGGTTTCAATATTGAGCGCAGGTTCTTAGATCGCATGCATATGTCTTTCCCACCACAGTAGGATGAGTAAATACTTTGAGAAATGTAACTAAAAGGTGGTGGTTCTGACATAGGAAATGATTCAGGTAAGTAGTTTTTCACTCTGGGTTCACTTTCAATTTGTGGAAACACATATAAAAAGCAAGCACACCTGCTCTATTTTTGATCTTGTTCCATTGCTGGCCTCAAGCAAAAGTACTAAAAATTGATGAGCTATTCTGAAATTTCCAAGTGCCAGTGTTCAGATTCAAGACGTTAATAAGCTCAAGTCAGTTTAGGGAAAGGTGGCTCAACTCTGATTCAGACTTCTGTTTTGGGAAGGTTGACTCTCTGCTTTTCATCTTCTCACATCTTTTAAAAAGCTATTTTCTCTCTCTCTTATACAAGGCTGCTATTAGTTTATATCAAAGCCTTTTCCTTTTCTTTCAAAATGGATCTGTTCCATGAAGATTTCAGGGGTAAGTGACCAGCTACTGTTTTATTCTGTCCCATTAAACGTGTCTCTGAGTCTTTATGCACTCTTGCAGGTTTTTAAATATAAAGTCTCTCAACAATGGTGTTCTCGTTCCCTATTCTCTGAATGCCTCTTAACTGTTGGGAAGCGGTGTTACAGAGAGGTGAAGGGATGGTATTAATTGATGTAATTCAGATTCGAGAAGTGTAATTCTGACACATAAGTGGATAAAACGTGACTTAGGTAAATGTATATATCCTTTAATAACTGAAAAATTATAATGTAATTTGGTTTCACATTTTGTTGATACCCTACATATGGTTTTTCCCATTAGTTATCAGTTATGTCATAAAACTTTGGACATTTTTGGACATGGCTATTTATGGTCTTATGATTTGGTTCTCCCCCACCAGTCACTGCCTATGTGTTTGGTCAACTATGTATAAATATATAATACGTTACATAACTAGAGAGAAAGAATCAGGATCCCTGCAATTCACATACTTCTCTTTAACAATAACCGTTGCTTGTTGAAAATATTTGCATCCACGCTGATAAATATGTGCAGTTGAGTACGCAAGTGAGTTCTAATATTGCTAAGTGAGTTCTCCTTCTTTCTTCTTCCTTGCTAAGGTAACTGGTGATAGCCCTAACAAGTATGGCTAAATGAATATTTTGTTTCAGTACAGATACTGTTCTCTATTTTCCTTTTCCAATTGGTCTGATTTACATTGTGATGCCCATTTGTTGCTTCCAGACCTTTATAGCTGAATATCGTTATCTGCTCTTGTACTCATTCAAAGTGTGGCCATTAAGTCCTGAGATTTTGTCAGCTCATGTCTATGTGAGGCTTTGCTCCTCCCATGTGAGCTCTGCAGATTGCTCTCAGGGTCCCTAGAGTTCTGTGTCCTTTCCAGAATACCTCAAGTTTTTTTGTTTTTTTTTCCTGTTTTCCTTTGATGCTGCACTCTCTCTGCAGGATTAGCATGCTAGTGTGCTTATGTCCTTTTTGCCCCCTTTGGCCATTGCAGAGGATATTGAACACTCCTTTGGTGGGAAGAATCTTTTGCTACTTAGAGTCTTGTCTTAAAGCTTATCTGTTATTAATGTTTATTCAAGCCTGAGCACTTCCTGTAAGCCAACATTAGCTCTGGTCTGTACTGCTTAATTAATTAATATGGTATTTTATCTGTTTGTGGGTCATGCGTACACATACATGCATGTATTTTATAACTATGTGTGCATATTTGCTTGTATGTTTGTTCAATCGCCCAGTCGTTTTCCACTCTTTACAACCCCATGGACTACAGCACTCCAGGCCTCCCTGTCCCTCACCATCTCCTGGAATTTGCCCAGCTTCATGTTCATTGCATCAGTGATGCCATCCAGCCATCTCATCCTCTGACACCCTCTTCTACTTCTACCCTCATTCTTTCCCAGCATCAGGGACTTTTCCAATGAGTCATCTGTTCACATCAGATGACCAAAATACTGGAGCTTCACCTTCAGATCAGTCCTCCCAGTGAATATTTGGGGTTGATCTCCCTTAAGATTGACTTGATCTCTTTGCTGTCCTGGGGACTTTCGGGAGTCTTTTCGAGCATCACAGTTCAAAGGCATCAATTCTATGATGTTGTGCCTTCTCAGCATCCAGCTCTTACAACTGTACAGGCCCATATCCTTGGTTATACAGACCTTTCCCGGCAGAATAATGTGTCTGCTTTTCAACACACTGTCTGCATTTGTCATCACTTTCCTTCCAAGAAGCAGTTGTCTTCTGATTTCAAGCTGCACTCACTGTCCGCAGTGATTTTGGAGCCCAAGAAGAGGAAATCTGTCACTGCTTCCACCTTTTCCCCTTCTATTTGCCATGCAGTAGTGGGGCCAGATATACATACTCAGTTCAGTTCAGTTCAGTTGCTCAGTCGTGTCCGACTGTCCATGATCCCATGAACCACAGCAGGCCAGGCCTCCCTGTCCATCACCAACTCCTGGATTTCACCCAAACTCATGTCCATCAAGTTGGTGAAGCCATACAGCCATCTCCTCTCGCCCCCAATCCTTCCCGGCATCAGGGTCTTTTCCAGTGAGTCAGCTCTCCACATCAGGTGGCCAAAGTACTGGAGTTTCAGCTTTAGCTTCAGTTCTTCCAATGAACACCCAGGACTGATCTCCTTGAAGTCTAAGGGACTCTCAAGAGTCTTCTCCAACACCACAGTTCAAAAGCATCAATTCTTCAGCACTCAGCTTTCTTTATAGTCCAACTCTCACATCCATACATGACTACTGGAAAAACCATAGCCTTGACTAGATGGTCCTTTGTTGGCAAAGTAATGTCTCTGGTTTTTAATACACTATCTAGATTGGTCATAACTTTCCTTCCAAGGAGTAAGTGTCTTTTAATTTCATGGCTGCAATCACCATCTGCAGTGATTTTGGAGCCCCCCAAAATAAAGGCTGACTCTGTTTCCACTGTTTCCCCACCTATTTGCCATGAACTGATGGGACCAGATACCATGATTTTAGTTTTCTGAATAATGAGCTTTAAGTCAACTTTTTCACTCTCCTCTTTCAGTTTCATCAAGAGGCTTTTTAGTTCCTCTTCACTTTCTGCCATATATATATATATATATAATCATGAAAATTTGGAATATTATACTGAACATGCCAATGTTAATCGGTCTTCCAGCTCAGTATTCAATTTTCATGGCAAGAACTCTGAGGGGATTTTTTGGGAGAGAACATAGGCTTTATTCTCACAGTTCTTGTCTCAAAATGGGAAGAACTTGTAGCTGTTCCTTAGTTACCTGTTATGAACCACCTCTTCTCACCATTATGCTCTATTTTAGTTTCTGAGGGCTGTAATAAAAAATTAGCACAAACTGGGTGGCTTAAAATAACAGAAAGTATCCATTCCCAGTTGTGGAAACCAGAAGTCCAAAGTCAAGGTGTGGTCAGGGCCATACTCCTTCTGGAGGCTCCAGGGGAGAATTGACTCCACTTCTCCCAGCTTCTGGTTGCTGTGAGCCTTCTCTGACTTGTGTCTGCATCACTGTGAGTGCTGCCTCCGTACTCACATCGTCTCCTCTCTTCTGTAGGTGCTACCTCCTTTGGCCTTTCTCCTGGAGGATGCTTATGATGTCATTTAGGGCCCACTCAGATTCTCCTCAACTCCAGATCATTTATTTAATTACACCTGTAAAGATCCTCTTTCCAAATAAGAAAACACGTTCTAGCCATTAGGGCTTCATATCTTTGAGTGGCCATTATTCAACCCACTACATACTTTGTCATGGCCTTCTGATCAGATTCAGGATGCTTTTTTTAAACATAAAATTATATATATATAGATATGTTGTGCAAGGAGGTCCAACTAGTCCATCCTAAAGGAGATCAGTCCTGAGTGTTCATTGGAAGGACTGATGTTGAAGCTGAAACTCCAATATTTTGGCCACCTCATGCGAAGAGCTGACTCATTAGAAAAGACCCTGAATCTGGGAAAGATTGAAGGTAGAAGGAGAAAGGGATGACAGAGGATGAGATGGTTGAATGGCATCACTGACTCGATGGACATGAGTTTGGGTAAACTCTGGGAGTTGGTGATGGACAGGGAGGCCTGGCGTGCTGTGGTCCATGGGGTCACACAGAGTCAGACACAACTGAGCAACTGAACTGAACTGAACTGAGGTATGTTGCTGTTAGTTTCCCTTAGACCAGCATTATCTAATACAATCAGAGCCACGTATATAACTTAAATTTTTCTCATGTTCATGCTAAAAAGTGAGAAGAAATACATGATATTAATTTTAGTAGCATATTTTATTTTACTCAGTACATCCAAAATATTATCATTTCAACATGCAATCAACATAAAAATTATCACTGAGGTAGTTTCCACTTTTAGTACAAAGTCTTTTAAATCTGATGTGTATTTTATACATCACAGCACATCTCTGTTTAGAGAGGCCACATTTCATGTGCTCAATAGCTGCAAGTGGCTAGTGGCTACTGTTGACTTGCACAGCCAACTTTAGACATGGACAGTTGTCTTTTTGGGGCCAGCACAGTGCTTGGAACATTGGGAATGCATGATATACATATTTACTGGATGAATAGTTATTAAATGAGTAAAAGGAGACCAGGAAAGTATCATGTTAATCTATATCACAATCCCTGTAACTTAAAATGGATATGTATTTACAGTATCATATTTATCTGAGTAAAATGTAGTAGTGATTATGATACTTTTTTGTTTCTAGACCAACTCACACTTTTGTTTGCACTGTTTCCTTGGATGATAAATTTTACAAATTTGTATTCTATAAGAATATATGAATTTTAGAGGCAGTTGTGAATGTTTAATATTCTGGAATTTGGTGAAATGGATCTTAATATATATTTATTGCAATATTTTTTCTTAGTTATGGTGAATTCTATTAACCAAAATTGCTGTGAAATTCATCCTCTTAAATATTTATTGTCACATAATATTTTAGATTCAAGCAGAGAGGAAATAACAGCAGCTCATAGAGACATTAGAAGACTAATGAAATTCAATCTATAATAGTTTATACATCATTTTGAACTGAGTAATGCTAGGCAAAGCATGCATATTCTGTTAAAAATATTAAAAGTTATTGAGGGAAAATTTTAATTTAATATTAAAATATAAAATCTCTTTAATCACTGGGAAGAATCCTCAGAAGTGAAAGGAAAACTCTACATCAGTTTAAACATTTCAAGACAACCAGTTTTACTAATTTAAAACAACTTCCAGAGCTAAGGATCTAAGCAAATGAACCATTTTCTTTAAAAATTCTGATTCATCTTGGGAGCATTAAAATTAATAGAACTTATGATCTTGAGTTCTACTCATTTATGAATGTGTTTTCAGTAAGTACACATAATTGGGGTTGGGATCTGACAGTCCCTTATATATAACCATCATGAATACACATAGAGTTTTACACCATTAATATTTCATGGGTTTGATTCACAACTTTATAAAATGAACATACCCATGAAATGAACTAGTGCAGAAAACAAATCTTTTCCAAGACCAGTGGAATGCACTATGCTCATAAAAGTTTAGGGTTATAAGTACTATGACAATCTATCAGCCCAGAGACTGACTCTTTTGTGTAGACGAACTGGGAGAGTAGCTTTGACATATATGCACTGCCATGTGTAAAACAGATAGCTAGGGGGAAGCTGCTGTGTAGCACAAGTAGTGGTCTGTGATGACCTAGAGGAGTGGGTTGGGGAGTGGGAGGGAGGCTCAAAAGGGAGGGACATACATATGCACACAGCTGATTCATGCTATTGTACAGCAGAAACCAGCACAACCTTGTAAAACAGTTATCCTCCAATTCAAACAAACAAACAAACAGGGCAAGGACAGTGACAGAGGGGGTCCAGTGAAGTGAAGGAAGAAAGGGTCAGGGAAATTTTATCCTCACCTTTTGTAAGGATCTCATGGATGAGTAGGTCTGTAATTTACTTCTGGGAGGAAAGCTTGTAGCAGTGATTATCGCCATATCTTTCTCTAGGCATGATTACTTTGCTTTCCATCAAAGTGTTCATTCCTCAGTCCTGGAGTTTCTGATACCTTCCTCCTGGAGGCCCAGCTTGGCTCAGATTCTGAGCAGTTTTGGTGAAAGCAGGAGGAATATTAATATACTGCACCTAAATTCTTCTAGTCAGCAGTGTGTGAATTTAGTTTTACTGCAACAGAATTATTGTGCCTGGGAGGATCTTGAAGGGTTGGATGAAGTCATCCAACATGTTACTTTGCTTAGCTGTTCTTCTTAGTACTCTGGTTCCCCAGTGGGACTCTGGTAGTCTGTCTTTGATAGAACCCTAGTCCCAGAGGAAATTCCCAAGAGATCACATTGCCAACATTTGCTGGTCATAGAGAAGGTTAAGGAATTGAAAAAAAAAAAAAAAAACCCATCCACCTCTGTTTCATCAACTATGACAAAGCCTTTGACTGTGTGGATCATAATAAACTGTGGAAAGCTCCTAAAGAGATGGGAACACCAGACCATCTTACATGTTTCCTGAGAAACCTGTATGCCAATCAAGAAGCAGCAGTTAGAACTCTGAATGGAACAACTGTTTGTTCCAGATTAAGAAAGGAGTATGGCAGGGCTGTCTGCTATCACCATATTTGTTTAATCTATATGATGAGCACATCATGAGGAAAGCCAAGCTGGATGAGTTATAAGCTGGAATAAAGATAGGTAGGAGAAACATCAACAACCTCAGATGGGGATGATACCACTCTAATAGCAGAAAGCAAAGAGGAACTAAAGAGCCTTTTGATGAGGGTAAAGGAGGAGAGTGAAAGAGCCAGCCTAAAAGTAAACATCAAAAAAGCTAAGATCATGGCATCTGGCCCCATTGCTGCTGTTGCTGCTGCTGCTGCTGCTAAGTTGCTTCAGTCATGTCCGACTCTGTGTGACCCCATAGACGGCAGCCCACCAGGCTCCCCCGTCCCTGGGATTCTCCAGGCAAGAACACTGGAGTGGGTTGCCATTTCCTTCTCCAACGCATGAAAGTGAAAAGGGAAAGTGAAGTCACTCAGTCGTTTCCGACTCTTAGCCACCCCATGGACTGCAGCCTACCAGGCTCCTCCGCCCATGGGATTTTCCAGGCAAGAGTACTGGAGTAGGGTGCATGGCAAATAGAAGGGGAAAGATGAAAGTAGTGACTTCCTCTTTTGGGGCTCTAAAATCACTCCGGATGGTGACTGCAGCCATGAAATCAGATTTTTACTTCTTGGTAGGAAAGCTGTGACAAACCTAGACTGTGTGCTGAAAAGCAGCGACATTATTCTACTGACAAAGGTCCGCATAGTCAAAGCTATTGTCTTCACAGTGGTCACATACGGTTGTGAGAGCTGGACCGTAAAGAAGGCAGAGTGCCAAAGAATTGCTGCCTCTGAACTATGGTGCTGCAGAAGACTCCTAAGAGTCCCTTGGACAGCAAGGAGATCAAACCAGTCAATCTTAAGGGAAATCAAGTCTGAATACTCATTGGAAGTACTGATGCTGAAATTGAAACTCCAGCATTTTGACCATCTGATGAGAACAGCTGACTCATTGGAAAAGTCCCTGATGCTGGGAAAGGTTGAGGGTAGAAGGAGAAGAGGGTGTCAGAGGATAAGATGGCTGGATGGCATCACCAATGCAATGAATATGAACTTTGGTAAACTTCTGGAGATGGTGAGGAACAGGGAGGCCTGGGGTGCTGCAAATCCATGGGGTCGCAAAGAGTAGGACATGACTGGGCGACTGAACAACAAATTCCCAGAGGTAAATACTACCCTCTAATTAAAACAGAAGACAAACAGCACAAAAACCTTAGACCAATTTTTTCAAGGTTTAACTCTTCTGTCTTTGTTTATTAACTCTGTGGTTTTTGTGCTAAAATGGACCTTCAGCAATTTATAAAAGCCATGTCTAACAACATAAATGTTAATATCAAAAGTTGAGAGCTAGGGAGTGACTGCTTTAAGAATTATATAAATTTCTGAGTAATAAGTGCTAATTTAACAGGTATAATAAATATGAACTTAATATAATATCTAAACAATTTATAAGAATTTAGTGTATTTATGAAGAAATTTTGCTAAAAGAATTTTAGAAACTTTCAGTATTTACTTATGTAATCAAAGATTTAAAAGTTTTAAGAAATTTATAATGCTTAACCCTGAGAACTTCTGAGAATTTATAAAAGAAATGCTAATGAAACATTAAAGGAGAGATCAAATATATCAAGGGTCAAAAATGAAAGTTCATCACACTGAATTAAAATATTTATGAAGAAAGAAAAATGACTGGGAATGAGAAGAAAAACTTCATAGAACTAAAGAAATAGAAAGTGAAAGTCACTCAGTCGTGTACGACTCTCTGTGACCCCATGGAGTATACAGTCCATGGAATTCTCCAGACCAGAATCCTGGAGTGAGTACCCTTTCCCTTCTCCAGGGGATCTTCCCAACCCAGGGATCGAACCCAAGTCTCCCACAATTGCAGGCAGAGTCTTTACCAGCTGAGCCACAAGGGAAGCCCAAGAATATTGGAGTGAGTAGTCTATCCCTTCTCCAGCAGATCTTCCCAACCAGGGAATTGAACTGGGGTCTACAGCACTGAAGGCGGATTCTTTACCAACTGAGCTATCAGGGAAGGGTATCCATAAATAATCATAAGCTGTAATTGTGCAGAACAGCATAAAAATAGAAAATTTGTGTTATACTGTGATTTTATTGTATATTATAGAGTGTATACTGTATATTATATTACATTCAGTTCATTTCAGTCGCTTAGTCGTGTCCAACTCTTTGTGACCCCATGGACTGCAGCATGCCAGGCTTCCCTGTTCATCACCAACTCCTGGAGCTTGCTCAAACTCATGTCCATCGAGTTGGTGATGCCGTCCAACCATCTCATACTCTGTCGTCCCCTTCTCCTCCCGCCTTCAATCTTTTCCAGCATCAGAATCTTTTCCAATGAGTCAGTTCTTCACATCAGGTGGCCAAAGTATTGGAGCTTCACCTTCAACATCAGTCCTTTCAATGAATATTTAGGACTGATTTCCTTTAGGATGGACTGGTTGGATCTCCTTGCAGTCCAAGGGACTCTCAAGAGTCTCCTCCAACACCACAGTTCAAAAGCATCAATTCTTCAGTGCTTTATATAATATTGTATTACCTAGATACATATACGTCTTAATACTTAATGGTATAATTTTGGTAATAAATATATGAACCCTGAAATATATGTTGATATATGATACAAATATATAGTCATATTAAGAAGAACATAGTTTTTCATATGATAAGCTGTTTCAGTGTCATTCAGAATAGTACAGTACTAGTCACAATTTCCAGGGACAGACTTGACTTTATCTAGTTCTATTTTTTA
>SJYV01016948.1:28082-136595 GCA_006410875.1 Neotragus pygmaeus | reverse complement strand
CATTTCCTTCTCCAACGCATGAAAGTGAAAAGGGAAAGTGAAGTCACTCAGTCGTTTCCGACTCTTAGCCACCCCATGGACTGCAGCCTACCAGGCTCCTCCGCCCATGGGATTTTCCAGGCAAGAGTACTGGAGTAGGGTGCATGGCAAATAGAAGGGGAAAGATGAAAGTAGTGACTTCCTCTTTTGGGGCTCTAAAATCACTCCGGATGGTGACTGCAGCCATGAAATCAGATTTTTACTTCTTGGTAGGAAAGCTGTGACAAACCTAGACTGTGTGCTGAAAAGCAGCGACATTATTCTACTGACAAAGGTCCGCATAGTCAAAGCTATTGTCTTCACAGTGGTCACATACGGTTGTGAGAGCTGGACCGTAAAGAAGGCAGAGTGCCAAAGAATTGCTGCCTCTGAACTATGGTGCTGCAGAAGACTCCTAAGAGTCCCTTGGACAGCAAGGAGATCAAACCAGTCAATCTTAAGGGAAATCAAGTCTGAATACTCATTGGAAGTACTGATGCTGAAATTGAAACTCCAGCATTTTGACCATCTGATGAGAACAGCTGACTCATTGGAAAAGTCCCTGATGCTGGGAAAGGTTGAGGGTAGAAGGAGAAGAGGGTGTCAGAGGATAAGATGGCTGGATGGCATCACCAATGCAATGAATATGAACTTTGGTAAACTTCTGGAGATGGTGAGGAACAGGGAGGCCTGGGGTGCTGCAAATCCATGGGGTCGCAAAGAGTAGGACATGACTGGGCGACTGAACAACAAATTCCCAGAGGTAAATACTACCCTCTAATTAAAACAGAAGACAAACAGCACAAAAACCTTAGACCAATTTTTTCAAGGTTTAACTCTTCTGTCTTTGTTTATTAACTCTGTGGTTTTTGTGCTAAAATGGACCTTCAGCAATTTATAAAAGCCATGTCTAACAACATAAATGTTAATATCAAAAGTTGAGAGCTAGGGAGTGACTGCTTTAAGAATTATATAAATTTCTGAGTAATAAGTGCTAATTTAACAGGTATAATAAATATGAACTTAATATAATATCTAAACAATTTATAAGAATTTAGTGTATTTATGAAGAAATTTTGCTAAAAGAATTTTAGAAACTTTCAGTATTTACTTATGTAATCAAAGATTTAAAAGTTTTAAGAAATTTATAATGCTTAACCCTGAGAACTTCTGAGAATTTATAAAAGAAATGCTAATGAAACATTAAAGGAGAGATCAAATATATCAAGGGTCAAAAATGAAAGTTCATCACACTGAATTAAAATATTTATGAAGAAAGAAAAATGACTGGGAATGAGAAGAAAAACTTCATAGAACTAAAGAAATAGAAAGTGAAAGTCACTCAGTCGTGTACGACTCTCTGTGACCCCATGGAGTATACAGTCCATGGAATTCTCCAGACCAGAATCCTGGAGTGAGTACCCTTTCCCTTCTCCAGGGGATCTTCCCAACCCAGGGATCGAACCCAAGTCTCCCACAATTGCAGGCAGAGTCTTTACCAGCTGAGCCACAAGGGAAGCCCAAGAATATTGGAGTGAGTAGTCTATCCCTTCTCCAGCAGATCTTCCCAACCAGGGAATTGAACTGGGGTCTACAGCACTGAAGGCGGATTCTTTACCAACTGAGCTATCAGGGAAGGGTATCCATAAATAATCATAAGCTGTAATTGTGCAGAACAGCATAAAAATAGAAAATTTGTGTTATACTGTGATTTTATTGTATATTATAGAGTGTATACTGTATATTATATTACATTCAGTTCATTTCAGTCGCTTAGTCGTGTCCAACTCTTTGTGACCCCATGGACTGCAGCATGCCAGGCTTCCCTGTTCATCACCAACTCCTGGAGCTTGCTCAAACTCATGTCCATCGAGTTGGTGATGCCGTCCAACCATCTCATACTCTGTCGTCCCCTTCTCCTCCCGCCTTCAATCTTTTCCAGCATCAGAATCTTTTCCAATGAGTCAGTTCTTCACATCAGGTGGCCAAAGTATTGGAGCTTCACCTTCAACATCAGTCCTTTCAATGAATATTTACGACTGATTTCCTTTAGGATGGACTGGTTGGATCTCCTTGCAGTCCAAGGGACTCTCAAGAGTCTCCTCCAACACCACAGTTCAAAAGCATCAATTCTTCAGTGCTTTATATAATATTGTATTACCTAGATACATATACGTCTTAATACTTAATGGTATAATTTTGGTAATAAATATATGAACCCTGAAATATATGTTGATATATGATACAAATATATAGTCATATTAAGAAGAACATAGTTTTTCATATGATAAGCTGTTTCAGTGTCATTCAGAATAGTACAGTACTAGTCACAATTTCCAGGGACAGACTTGACTTTATCTAGTTCTATTTTTTAAAACCCATGAATATAGACAATTCAAGTTTTGATTATTGGATTCAAATACTGTATCTAAGAAGAATTAGGTATTTAATATCCTAATAATAAACTTTATAAATATATAATTAAAATATATTCAAGTTTTGTTAATAATTATTCGTATCTGCAAGAATGGTAAATATGTCAAGATGGTCGAATGTTCATAAATTCTGTTTGAAATCAAGAAGTGTTTGCTTTATAATTATCACAGCTCTGAAAACCAGTTGAAATTTGTATGTCATGTCCTTTTCCATCCTTTGCTGAAGCTCTGTCACAAAGTTAGACCTCCTTGGAATATGACATCTGCAGGAAGTCGGTTCAAACTGACCAGAGTTATTTGCACTATTCACTGGTCTAAACTAGGGCTAACCCTACAATAGCCAAATCAGGTTCGTTAGCTGTCTCATTTCTTCATATTTTCTGCTCATTCTTCTCCTAAATTCTAAATTAATTAGGCAGTGGAAAGGACAAAGAATAATTTTTCTTTGTGTTCTTACAGATTCAGCTACTGTCCCTAATTGAATCCCCCAAGTTAGCAACTTGGTATCTCTCTGCACATCTCAAGACATGTTGCAAAATTCTCAAGACTCTTGTGCGTATGTGCTAAGTCACTTCAGTCATGTCTGACTCTTTGTAACCTTATGGACTATGGCCCGCCAGGCTCCTCTGTCAATGGGATTCTTCAGGAAAGAATACTGGAGTGGGTTACCATGCCCTTCTCCAGGGGATCTTCCCTAATCAGGGATCAAACCTGCATCTCCTGTGACTCCTACATTGCAGGTGGATTCTTTACTGCTTAAGACTCTCAAATCCCATTTAATTTTTATTTATTTTAATAATGAGGTGTCAGGGCTCCCAAAAGTCTGGAGCTCATGAATATTGACACTGTGAGTGGTGAATCTACCCAATAGCACAGTGATTAAGACCTATTCATTTCTGGGAAGAGGAATAGTTGAGCTGCTTCTCCTCTAGTTTATACCACCCCCAGGGCATCTGACAGTGGGTGTCATGTCTTAGCCACCCTCTAGTGATGCACATTCTGGAAGGGACTGCAGAGTTCACAGAGACATCAGCAATAAGTGCTGCCTGTGAAAGCTTCCCTGCTTCCCTAAGTGGATGGGTTGGGGTGGATCTAGACCTACGCTGAAAAAGGGACCTTTAAACTAATACTATTTTACAAATTATAAAGTCATGTATGCACTGGACATCTTCACCCCATTCTAACTTACTCCTTATTCCAGCCCCTCCGCTTCCCTGGTGGATCAGACAGTAAAGAATCTGCCTGCATTGAGGGAGATCTGGGTTCTATCCTTGGGTTGAGAAGATCCTCTGGAGAAAGGCATGGCAATCCACTCTAGTATTCTTGCCTGGAGAATCCCCATGGACAGAGGAGCCTGGAGGACTGTAGTCCATGGGGTCACAAGGAGTTGGACATGACTTATCGTCTAAGCACACCACAACCCGTACTCTATCTCTGACTCTGCCCTTGAGCTTCATTCACTCCTTGTTTTCCATTCAACCCTGAACCTGACTCCATGTTTTACTCCATCTCTGAGTGAAGTGCTAGACACTCAGTGTTGGATGACGGATTAAGTGAGGATGAAGTTAGGGTGAGGGCTGAAGGGAGCCTCTCTTAAGGTAATCGATAGGGATGTTATTGCAAGCATTGTTTGTAATTTTTCATAGTATTTTTACATTCTGACTCATGTCACTCAATATGGCACTGTTGGAACAGCTGCATCAAAATATACTGTCACTCAACCACACAAAAATGTCTTTCTTAGCTATCATTGACCTCAACACTTCATATTGAAAACTGATAGGAAAGAGAATATTGATGCTGTTAAATATTGCTTTATAAATTTATTACAAGAAATAAAGAAAATTGCTATTCTTGGAATCGCTACCAGGATAATAGTTTACCTCTATATCACTTCAGCCACCTTTGGCCTTTTGTCTCACAATATCTGCCGGCTGTGGACCTCTGTAACTGCTGCCGGCAGTGTCTGCTTTGTCAAAGACGTCAGCCTCAGGAGTAATTATTTACACATGGAAATTGGTACAAAATTAGGTGTCACTGAAAGGCAGCTTTACACATTGAGGTTGAGGTTTGATGAATGTGGTGGTGGTTTGGTCACTAAGTCATGTCTGACCACTGGGACCCCATGGACTGTAGCTCACCAGGCTCCTCTGGCCATGGGATTTTCCAGGCGAGAATACTGGAGTGGGTTGCCATTGCCTTCTCCAGGGGATCTTCCTGACCCGGGAATTGAACTGGGGTCTCCTGCACTGCAGGTAGATTCTTTACCAACTGAACTACCAGGGAATTCCCTGGATGAATGTAAATATATCAATTCATATTGAACGAATGTAAAATACCAGCTTGGATGAGTGGTGAATTGAGCTGGTCATCATCCAGAATTTCACAAGGTAGAAGGGGCCCTGAGAGGCAGAAAATGGTGCCTAAAATCCAAGTTCAAACTCATTTATAACGTCCTCAATAAACTGTAAGACACAGGTGACCAGGAATGCCTACCTCATACTCCATTTCCAGATGGTTCTAATTCAAGCTATTGCTTAGTTTGGGCTGAAATCTACTCTCCTCATCCTTCTTTTGGTCCAAATGTAGCTCTGCAACCATGAGTTGAGACTAACCGATCTCCCCCGTGACAGCTGTTCAAGTATTTGAACACAGATATAGCTGATTTTTGGTTTAAATTAAAACTTCCCTTTAATTTGCACACTAGATGGCAGGTCAACAGTAATAGTTTTCTGATGTTGATCAATCAAATGCTACAATTTTGATTTTTCTCAAAATTCACCACTCTATTCATTGTAGCATAATTATCCATGAAGGTGTTTGAAATCAAGTGATTGTTTCTAAAATTCCTGATGTATGCCAATTCTTAGAACATATAGTTTTATTTATGCATGAGTGTTCAGTTGTGTCTGACTCTGTGTGACCCCATGGACTGCAACCCAACAGGCTCCTCTGTCCATGGAATTCTTTAACTAGTCAAATATTACATGCTGGTAGACGAGGGGAATTTCAAACAGTAAGCAAAAACTTTAGAAGACAGCTGCAACTCCAGAGAAATGTGAGATTTTTTTGAAAGGTAGTTTTCAAATATTCTGGTACTTAAAAATAATATATAAATTAACAAATATTTAGGTGAATATTATCCAAGTAGTTCTAACTTCATTATAATTCTGCATCAAGAGAATTGGGAATTTTGTCTCTTTTCATAGAAAATACTCAGTTAAAATAGATTTGCAGTCTGTCCTAGATATTTTTATTAATTTCCTCTTTCTGAAATTTCTCATTTTTTGAGTATTTTCTGAGTTAAAATTCTTGAGACTTTGCCTCAATATTTTGTATTTTAATGTAAAGCTAAAACTAATCCTTTTTGAAATATGATGACAGTAAGCCATGATGAAATATTTATCAAACATATTCTTAACCTCTTTAATACGTGCCTTGCTTATTTAATAACTGAAACTTATTTTAGATAGAAAAGGATAAGCTTAACTGTTCTATGGAGAGAAATGAGAAGGATACATGTATATGTACATAATTTGCTGCTACTCTTTGAGTTCTTAATTACCAAAGAAAAGCAGTGAAAATACTTGCAAGAAAATTGGAGAGAGAACCCCTACATTTTGAGATGATGAAATGTTTTCTTCTTAGTTGTCTGTAAGGATGAATAAATTACTTTCATAGAATTAAACATATATCTCAAATTTTCACAAACTGAGTTAGGGGAACATTTTTAGGAAGAATTGAATCTTTGTAAGGAAATTGTGATGCTTATAGAAAAGTTTATACTATTTGCTTTTCATCATTTGTTCAACATTTATGATCATCAACAATATTATTTTAATGGTACTTAATCATATTTTGTCTTAGGATACTCTGTATTTCTAATAATTTCTTGATGCAGGGTCTTTGTCTTGTTGACTTCCTTGATAGCTCAGCCGGTAAAGAATCCGCCTGCAATGCAGAAGACCCCAGTTTGATTCCTGGGTTGGGAAGTTCCCCTGGGAAGGGATAGGTTACCCATTCCAGTATTCTTGGGCTTCCATGGTGGCTCAGACTGTAAAGAATCCTCCTGCAATATGGGAGACCTGGGTTCAATCCCTGGGTTGGGAAGATCCCCTGGGGGAGGGCATGGCAACCCACTCTGGTATTCTTGCCTGGAGAATTCCCATGGACAGAGAAGCCTGGCAGGCTACAGTCCATGGGTAGGAAAGAGTCAATCACGACTGAGCAACTAAGCACAGCTATGTCTTGTGCATATTTTTGTTAGCTCTTTCATGTATTTTTTTAAGTTGAAATATAGTTGATTTACAGTATTGTGTTAGTTTCATGTATACAGAAAAGTGACTCCGTGGCTCAGACGGTAAAGTGTCTGTCTACAATGCGGGAGACCTGGGTTCGATCCCTGGGTTGGGAAGATCCGTTGGAGAAGGAAATGGCAATCCAATCCAGTACTATTGCCTGGAAAATCCCATGGACAGAGGAGACTGATAGGTTACAGTCCGTGGGGTCTCAAAGAGTTGGACACGACTGAGAGACTTCACATATATCAGTTCAGTTCAGTTGTGTCCAACTCTTTGCAACCCCATGGACTGATGCACTCCAGGATTCCTGATCCATCACCAACTCCCAGAGCTTGCTCAAACTCATGTCCTTCGAGTCGGTGATGCCATCCAACTATCTCATCCTCTGTCGTCCCCTTCTTCTCCCACCTTCAATCTTTCCCAGAATCAGGGTCTTTTCCAATGGGTCAGTTCTTCGCATCAGGTAGCCAAAGTATTGAAGTTTCAGCTTCAGCATCAGTCCCTCCAATGAATATTCAGGACTGATTTCCTTTAGGATTGACTGGTTTGATCTTCTTGCAGTGCAAGGGACTCTCAAGAGTCTTCTCCAACACCACAGTTCAAAAGCATCAATTCTTCGTTACTCAGATTTCTTTATGGTCCAACTCTCACGTCCATACATGACTACTGGAAAAACTATAGCTTTGACTAGACGGATATTTGTTGGCAAAGTAATGTCTCTGCTTTTGAATATGCTGTCTAGATTTGTCATAGCTTTACTTCCAAGGAGCAAGCGATTTTTAATTTCATGGCTTCAGTCACCATCTGCAGTGATTTTGGAGTCCAAGAAAATAAAGTCTCTCACTGTTTCCATTGTTTCCCCATCTATTTGCCATGAAGTGATGGGACTGGATGCCATGATCTTAGTTTTTTGAATGTTGAGTTTTAAGCCAAGTTTTTCACTCTCCTCTTTCACTTTCATCAACAGGCTTTTCAGTTCCTCTTCACTTTCTGCCAAAAGGGTGGTATTGTCTGCATATCTGAGGTTATTGATATTTCTCCCAGCAATCTTGATTCCAGCTTGTGCTTCATCCAGTCTGGCATTTTGAATAAATTTACACAAAATTCTAGACTGACTGGATATCACATGTATTTCACATGTATATGTATACATATGTCTATACATTTTTTCCATTTTAGGTTATTACAAGATACTGAATATAGTTTCCTGTGCTATACAGTACATTTTTGCTGTTTATCTGTTTTTTATATACTGATGTTGATCTATTAATCCCACACTCCTAATTTATCCCTCTTCTGTCCTTTTCCCTTTGGTAAACATAAGGTTGTTTGCTGTATCTGTGAGTCTATTTTGGTTACATGAATAAAGTCATTTGTAACTTTTTAAGATTCCACATGTAAGTGACATCATATAATACTTTTCATTCTCTATCTAATTTACTTCACTTGGTATGATAATCCATCCATGTTGCTGCAAACAACAATATTTCATTCTTTTAATGGTCAAATAATATTCCATTGTGTATGTATGTATATGTATATATATACATATAAACATATATACTCCATACCCCATCTTCTTCATCCATTCATCTGTTGACAGACACTGATCTTGCTTCCATGTCTTGGCTATTATAAATAGTATTGTGTGAGTACTGGGGAATCATGTCTTTTCAAATTAAACTTTTCATATTTTCCAGATATGTGTCAGGAACAGGATTGCTGGATCATATGATAAACCAATTTTTGTTTTGTTTTGTTCTTTTTTTTTGAAATCTTCATACTGTTTTCATTGTGGCTGCTTCAAGTTTCATTCCCATAACAGTATAGGAAGAGTCCCTTTCCTCCACACCTTTATTATTTATTTGGGCTTCCCTGGTGGCTCAGAGGTTAAAGTGTCCGCCTTTGATGCGGGAGACCTGGGTTCGATCCCTGGGTCGGGAAGATCCCCTGGAGAGGGAAATGGCAATCCACTCCAGTATTCTTGCCTGGAGAATCCCATGGACAGAGAAGCCTAGTAGGTTACAGTCCACGGGGTTGCAAAGAGTTGGACACGACTGAGCCACTTCACCTCACCTTATTATTATTTATAGACTTTTTGATGATGCCTATTCTGACCAGTGTAAGGTGATACCTCACTGCAGTTTTGATTTGTGTTTCTCTAGCAAAAGTGAGCATATTTTCACATACCTATTGGCCAACTTTATATCTTCTTTGGAGAAATGTCTAGGTCTTATGCCCTAATTTAATTGTGCTGTTTTCTGTGTGTGTCTGTGTTTATATAGAGCTGTACATGCTCTTTGTATATTTTTGAAATTGTCTCTGTCTGTTACATCATTTGTAAATATTTTTTCCCAGTTTGTAGGTTGTCTTTTTGATTTGTTTATGGTTTCCTTTATCATGCAAAAGCTTATAAGTTTGATTGGCCCCGTTTGTTTATTTTTGCTTTTATCTGTATTTCCTATGGAGATTGACCTAAGAAAATATTGGTACAATTCATGTCTGAGAATGTTTTGCCTATTTTATCTTGTGGGAGTTTTATGGTGTCATGTCTTATATGTAACTCTTCAAGGAATTTTGAATTTATTTTTGTGTTTGCTGTGAAGGAGTGTTCTAACTTCATTGATTTACATGTGCTGTTTAGCTTTCCCAACATCACTTGCTAAAGAGACAGTTTTTTCTCCATTGTATGTTCTTGTTTCCTTTGCTGAAGGTTAATTGACTGTAGGTTTGTGGGTTTATTTCTGGGCTCTCTCTGTTCTGTTCAATTTGTGTGTCTGTTTTTGTACCAACACCATGCTGTTTTGATTACTGAAGCTTTGTAGTATTTTCTGAAGTCTGAGAGGGTTATAACTTCTGTTTTATTCTTTTTCCTTAGGATTGCTTTGATAATTCTGGGTCTTTTGTGGTTCCATATAAATTTTAGGATTATTTTTCTGGGTCTGTGAAAAATGTCATGGGTAATTGATTGCTTTGCGTAATTTGGCCATGTTAATGATATTAATTTTACCAATCCAAGAGCATGTCTTTTCATTTCTTTGATTCATATTCAGTTTCCTTTATCAGTGTTTTATAGTTCTTGTGCATAAGTCTTTCACCTCCTTGGTTAGGTTTATTCCTAATTTTTTTTTTCCTTGATGTGATTTTAAATAGGATTTTTTTTTTTTACTTTTCCCGTCTGATATTTCAATGTTAGTGTAAAGAAATGAAACAAATCTCTGTGTATTAATCTTATATCCTGATATCTTCCTGAATTTGTTGATCAGTTCTAGTAGTTTTTGTGTGAATTCTATAGGTTTTTTTATATAAAGTATCATGTCATCTCCATATAATGGCAATTTTATCTCTTCCCCTCCTATTTGGATACCTTTTATTTCTATTTCTTATCTGATTATTGTGGCCAGGACTTCCAATATTATGTTGTATAGAAGTGGTCTTTTTCCAGAATTCAGTGGGAGGGCATTCAGTTTTTCACCATTGATTATTATGTTTTCTGTGAGTTTATCATAAGTGGGTTTTATTATGTTGAGATAAGTCCCCTCTATACCCACTTTGGAGAGAGTTTTTATCATGAGTTGATGTTGAATTNGTTCAGTTGTGTCCAACTCTTTGCAACCCCATGGACTGATGCACTCCAGGATTCCTGATCCATCACCAACTCCCAGAGCTTGCTCAAACTCATGTCCTTCGAGTCGGTGATGCCATCCAACTATCTCATCCTCTGTCGTCCCCTTCTTCTCCCACCTTCAATCTTTCCCAGAATCAGGGTCTTTTCCAATGGGTCAGTTCTTCGCATCAGGTAGCCAAAGTATTGAAGTTTCAGCTTCAGCATCAGTCCCTCCAATGAATATTCAGGACTGATTTCCTTTAGGATTGACTGGTTTGATCTTCTTGCAGTGCAAGGGACTCTCAAGAGTCTTCTCCAACACCACAGTTCAAAAGCATCAATTCTTCGTTACTCAGATTTCTTTATGGTCCAACTCTCACGTCCATACATGACTACTGGAAAAACTATAGCTTTGACTAGACGGATATTTGTTGGCAAAGTAATGTCTCTGCTTTTGAATATGCTGTCTAGATTTGTCATAGCTTTACTTCCAAGGAGCAAGCGATTTTTAATTTCATGGCTTCAGTCACCATCTGCAGTGATTTTGGAGTCCAAGAAAATAAAGTCTCTCACTGTTTCCATTGTTTCCCCATCTATTTGCCATGAAGTGATGGGACTGGATGCCATGATCTTAGTTTTTTGAATGTTGAGTTTTAAGCCAAGTTTTTCACTCTCCTCTTTCACTTTCATCAACAGGCTTTTCAGTTCCTCTTCACTTTCTGCCAAAAGGGTGGTATTGTCTGCATATCTGAGGTTATTGATATTTCTCCCAGCAATCTTGATTCCAGCTTGTGCTTCATCCAGTCTGGCATTTTGAATAAATTTACACAAAATTCTAGACTGACTGGATATCACATGTATTTCACATGTATATGTATACATATGTCTATACATTTTTTCCATTTTAGGTTATTACAAGATACTGAATATAGTTTCCTGTGCTATACAGTACATTTTTGCTGTTTATCTGTTTTTTATATACTGATGTTGATCTATTAATCCCACACTCCTAATTTATCCCTCTTCTGTCCTTTTCCCTTTGGTAAACATAAGGTTGTTTGCTGTATCTGTGAGTCTATTTTGGTTACATGAATAAAGTCATTTGTAACTTTTTAAGATTCCACATGTAAGTGACATCATATAATACTTTTCATTCTCTATCTAATTTACTTCACTTGGTATGATAATCCATCCATGTTGCTGCAAACAACAATATTTCATTCTTTTAATGGTCAAATAATATTCCATTGTGTATGTATGTATATGTATATATATACATATAAACATATATACTCCATACCCCATCTTCTTCATCCATTCATCTATTGACAGACACTGATCTTGCTTCCATGTCTTGGCTATTATAAATAGTATTGTGTGAGTACTGGGGAATCATGTCTTTTCAAATTAAACTTTTCATATTTTCCAGATATGTGTCAGGAACAGGATTGCTGGATCATATGATAAACCAATTTTTGTTTTGTTTTGTTCTTTTTTTTTGAAATCTTCATACTGTTTTCATTGTGGCTGCTTCAAGTTTCATTCCCATAACAGTATAGGAAGAGTCCCTTTCCTCCACACCTTTATTATTTATTTGGGCTTCCCTGGTGGCTCAGAGGTTAAAGTGTCCGCCTTTGATGCGGGAGACCTGGGTTCGATCCCTGGGTCGGGAAGATCCCCTGGAGAGGGAAATGGCAATCCACTCCAGTATTCTTGCCTGGAGAATCCCATGGACAGAGAAGCCTAGTAGGTTACAGTCCACGGGGTTGCAAAGAGTTGGACACGACTGAGCCACTTCACCTCACCTTATTATTATTTATAGACTTTTTGATGATGCCTATTCTGACCAGTGTAAGGTGATACCTCACTGCAGTTTTGATTTGTGTTTCTCTAGCAAAAGTGAGCATATTTTCACATACCTATTGGCCAACTTTATATCTTCTTTGGAGAAATGTCTAGGTCTTATGCCCTAATTTAATTGTGCTGTTTTCTGTGTGTGTCTGTGTTTATATAGAGCTGTACATGCTCTTTGTATATTTTTGAAATTGTCTCTGTCTGTTACATCATTTGTAAATATTTTTTCCCAGTTTGTAGGTTGTCTTTTTGATTTGTTTATGGTTTCCTTTATCATGCAAAAGCTTATAAGTTTGATTGGCCCCGTTTGTTTATTTTTGCTTTTATCTGTATTTCCTATGGAGATTGACCTAAGAAAATATTGGTACAATTCATGTCTGAGAATGTTTTGCCTATTTTATCTTGTGGGAGTTTTATGGTGTCATGTCTTATATGTAACTCTTCAAGGAATTTTGAATTTATTTTTGTGTTTGCTGTGAAGGAGTGTTCTAACTTCATTGATTTACATGTGCTGTTTAGCTTTCCCAACATCACTTGCTAAAGAGACAGTTTTTTCTCCATTGTATGTTCTTGTTTCCTTTGCTGAAGGTTAATTGACTGTAGGTTTGTGGGTTTATTTCTGGGCTCTCTCTGTTCTGTTCAATTTGTGTGTCTGTTTTTGTACCAACACCATGCTGTTTTGATTACTGAAGCTTTGTAGTATTTTCTGAAGTCTGAGAGGGTTATAACTTCTGTTTTATTCTTTTTCCTTAGGATTGCTTTGATAATTCTGGGTCTTTTGTGGTTCCATATAAATTTTAGGATTATTTTTCTGGGTCTGTGAAAAATGTCATGGGTAATTGATTGCTTTGCGTAATTTGGCCATGTTAATGATATTAATTTTACCAATCCAAGAGCATGTCTTTTCATTTCTTTGATTCATATTCAGTTTCCTTTATCAGTGTTTTATAGTTCTTGTGCATAAGTCTTTCACCTCCTTGGTTAGGTTTATTCCTAATTTTTTTTTTCCTTGATGTGATTTTAAATAGGATTTTTTTTTTTACTTTTCCCGTCTGATATTTCAATGTTAGTGTAAAGAAATGAAACAAATCTCTGTGTATTAATCTTATATCCTGATATCTTCCTGAATTTGTTGATCAGTTCTAGTAGTTTTTGTGTGAATTCTATAGGTTTTTTTATATAAAGTATCATGTCATCTCCATATAATGGCAATTTTATCTCTTCCCCTCCTATTTGGATACCTTTTATTTCTATTTCTTATCTGATTATTGTGGCCAGGACTTCCAATATTATGTTGTATAGAAGTGGTCTTTTTCCAGAATTCAGTGGGAGGGCATTCAGTTTTTCACCATTGATTATTATGTTTTCTGTGAGTTTATCATAAGTGGGTTTTATTATGTTGAGATAAGTCCCCTCTATACCCACTTTGGAGAGAGTTTTTATCATGAGTTGATGTTGAATTGTATTCAATTTTTTCCAGCCTCTGTTGAGATGATCATGTGAGTTTACTCTCTTCTTCTGTTTAGTGTATCACATTGATTGATTTGCCTATGTTGAACCATCCTTGTGACCCTGGGATGACTCCAACCTGATCAAGGTATGTGATCTTTTTTATGTGTTGTTGAATTAGATTTGCTAATATTTTATCAATGATTTGCCTCTATAATCAGCAAAATTATTCTTGTAATTTTCTTTTTGGTAGTGTCTTTGTCTGATGTTGGTGTTAGAGTCATGGTGGCTTAATAGAGTGACTTTGGAAGTGTTCCCTTCTCTTCAGTCTCTTGGAAGAGTTCAAGGAGGATAGGTATAAATTCTTCTTTGTATATTTGGTAGAATTCCTCAGTGAAGACATCTGGTCTTGAGCTTTTGTTTGCAGGGAGTTCTTTTTTTTATTATTATAGATCCATATTTTTATTACATCTGAGGCTGAGTACATGGTACACATTCAGTGTGATTTCTACTTCCATGGATTTTTTATATTCAACAAAAGTATGTTTTCAATATATTTTTACTGTATCATCAGTGATTATTAAAGGTAGACTGTTATTTACAATATGTTTATTTAGCTGGAAAAAATTAAGTTATATATGTATCCTAGATTTCAAAACTCATAAGAGCCCCGTGAAGAAGAGCACTTCAGAATGTGTTTAACTCATCTTTGTTTTCTGAGTGATGGACACTTGAAAAGGGTGTGGAGGACTGACATTAAATATCCAAACCATAAAATGTGAATGATTTGTATGAAAATATAGACAGAACACAATATATGTCCTTTAGCTTCCAAGCTAAGTTTTTTGAATTTGTATCACACCTCAGATTTTATATGCCTTGCAAAAATATTTCTCAATTTGGAACCATTAGCTGCCTGATTGGAGGCTATAGTGTTTACCCAACCAGATCCAATGAATTGAAAATAGGAGTGAATGAGTTTTAGATAGCAACATATGAACAGAGCTGCATTACAGAAATCACACCAACAAATGACAGAGTTGCTATACTAAAAAAAAGTCCTTGGAAGCTCTGGTGTAGATTTATTCATGACAGTCATTGGGGTTGGTTTTTATCCAGATTAATTGAAAAAAAAGCAGATTTTTAGGAAGTAGTAAAATTTTAATTCAGTGAAATTGAATGGCAAGAAATCATCGAACTAAATCTTTTGACATATAATAGATGTGATTTTAGATTTTAAATAATATAATACAGGCTATCAATGAACAGATTCTTTTTTGATGGCATATTTAATTCTACAGGGTGCTAAACCATGACACAATTGTATAATTCAAGTCAGTATTGATCAGAGAACAGCTTCAACCAAATTTATGCCACTGTATAGGGATATGGAAAACATGAATTTTTCAAGAATGATTTGAAGACCAAGAATTATTTGAAAGGCTGTTACAACAATGAATTTTCCATCTGCAGTTCTGATAGCTCATTAGTTATTTCCAGATAAATCTTTTGCCAAAGAGAAGACAATCTGTTCCCTTTATGTGGAAGACTTAAAGGAGACAGTCAAATAAAAAACATGCTGTGAAAGAAAGGGGTGTATAGGTCATGAAATAAGTTAGAAAAGTTGTTTATGCAGAATTCTGAAACATGGAGGTGTTGAGTCCTGCAGAAAGGACCAGAAGATATAAAATCACTGTTATCATGGAGTTGACATGTTAGTGCTCGTTATAGTGAGATGACAAACAGAAAAAAAGTGAATTGCATAATGTGTTTAAAGTGAAAAGTTACATGGGGAAAAATTAAGTGGGGAAGAATGATGAGAGTAAGGGTAGAGGCAGGAGGAGGGATAGGGCTTGCTCTCTTTCATGGAATGATAAGTGAAAGCCCCAGATGAAAGGCGACATTTGGGCAAAACCTTGAAGGACTGAGGGAGCTGTGTAGATACCCAGGGGAGGTGTGCTCAGGTTAGAGGGAACAACAAGAGCGAAGGCCATGAATCAGCAATGTGCTTATCCTACTGGGGAGAAAGGAAGGATACCAAGGTCAGTTGGCGCACAGTAAGAGAGGTGGGGAAAGATGAAGGGGACAAAGCCTTAGCGATAAGGGGTTGAGGGCAGATCATGTGGAAGGTTATAGGCCATTTTAATGGCTTTGACTTCTACTGTGAATATCATTAGAAGATTTTGAGCTGAGGACTTAAATTTATGCCTAATTTTTATTTTCAGTTTTAGTATAGAAATTCTGAACTATATATTACATTTGGAAATATTCTTGTGATTTTTAAAATGCACAGGTTGAATATCCTTTATATGTGTAGAAAGATGAAAACAACTTGTTATTTAAAACCAAATATGTCTATAGTTGATTCTGCCTTCTAAGGCAAGTGACATAATTTGTATTTGTTGGTAAATATATCTTTATATTGCTCTTTCATTTTCAGAGGGCATGTAGGAAGAGAATTCTAATGGATTACTGAGTTGGAATTTGTTAGATGTTTTATTCAGAAACATTTAATTTTTAAAAAATCTGCAGGGAAGTGCTCTTTTATTCTTTGTACTATATTTTAACCATTGTGTGTTAAGTGGGCTTTATTAGCCCCTTGGAAGCATTTGTTGAATCATTTCTATGAAAAAAATGCAATTTGATTTCTATATTGTTGACTTACATATGAATTTTAGGAACACAATTCATTAACAGTCTGGAAATTGCCTATACAAATAGGTATAAGCAGGTAGATAATGCTACTGATTGACCTTCACTAGATCAAACTGTTCTAATAAGCTTTTAAAATAATACATTCTTAAACATTGTGAAATGACTTTTGGTGTTTAGTATGTAATCTTGGATACACAAAAAAGTTTTTCTTGATTTGGATTGAAATTTAAACTGCCTCAGAGATTTCATCTTTAAACTGAAATCTAATGCCCAAGGTAAAGTTTGATTCATAGAAATTAGGAATAGTAAAAGCCTTCCACTTCCTCCATCTTATCTATGTCATCTGTGAAACAGTTTCTGATATCTTTTATGGAATTTTATTGAGATGGTGGCCTAAACTTTCAGGCAGCCTGATTGATGGCTACAGTGTTTGCCCAACCAGATCCAACAAATTGAATATTGGAGTGAATGAGTATTATGATAGCAGCATATGAGCAGAGCTTCTTTACAAAAATCACAACAACCAACAATGTGAGATCACATTGAGAATAAGCTTGGGGCAGACTGCTGGAGGATAAGAGAGCCCATGGCACTGATCTGAGCTGTCACATTTGAGTCTATCCTAGATCAAGTAGGCCATTGCTAATTTATGAACCCAAAGGCATGTCAGAAGACAAAAATTTTCGTTCTTGTTACTATTTGAAGTATAATTGACATGCAGTAATCCTCACATATTTAAAATATGCAGTTTGATAAATTTTATGTATGTAATGATATGAAAATTCTATATACATGTGTGTGTGTGTGTATGTGTGTACACAGCAATGAAACTATGACCCTGATCAAGATAATGAATATCATTCTCCTGAGTTTTCTTGTGCCTTTTTTTGGTCCCCATTCCCATGCAGCCATTGGTTGATTTCTATCTCTTTAGATTTATAATTCCATTATAAATAAAGTCATACAAACTGTGCTTTTTTCCTTGTTTTGCCTATTTCATTCAGCATAATTATTTTGAGATTCATCCATATTGTTCTATATGTATTACTGAGTAGTACATGTTTTTATGGACACACTATAAATGTTTATCCACTTACCTGTTGATGAATATCTTGGTCATTTTTATTAATGGTTTTTGATAATTGTAACTTAAGCTGATATAAAAATTTTTTGCAAGTTTTTGTATGAACAGATGTTTAATTTCTTTGGGAAAATACTTAGAACTAAATTGGCTGAATCATATGCAAAGTGTATACTTAACTTTTAAGAAATTGCTGAACTATTTTCTAGTGGGGTTGTACCACTTTACATTCCTACCAGCATTGGTATTATTTCCTATCTTTGCCACCACTTGATATTATTAAGCTTTGTAAGTAGTGATATTTCATTTTTGTTTTAGTTTGTACTTCAGTAATAACTAATGATGTTGAACATCTTTGTGTGTGCTTATTTATCATATCTTGATCTATTCAGGTATTTTGCTGATTTAAAAGTTTGCTTATTTTCTTAGTTTTGAGAGTTCTTTAAACTTCTGTGTATAAGTCTTTTATCAGATATATGATTTGAAAAATCTTATTCCCAGTCTGGGTCTTATTTTTAATTCTTTTAACAGTGTCATTTAAAGAAGAGAAGTTTTTAATTTTCATGAGATCCAGTTTATCAGTTTTTTAGTAGATAATGTTTTTTGATGTCATGTCTAATAGTTATTTGACTAAAGTCATGAAGATTTGCTCCTGTGTTTTCTTCAGAAGTTGTTTAGTGTTTAGTTTTACATTTATATCTATGATCCATTTGAGTTAATTTTTGTATATTGTGTCAAGTATGGAACAGAGTTTTTCTTTTACCTCTTCTTATGCATATCCAATCTTAGCATAATATATTGGAAAAAACTATCATTTATTCACTAAATTGTCTATATATTTTTGTTGAAAATCAGTTGTTTATGTATTTGTGGCTCTATTTCTGGACTTTCTTTTCTATTCCACTGATCCATTTGCCTGTCTTTACACCAATACCATATTCTCTTGATTACTGTAGCTTTACAGTAAGTCTTGAAATCAGGTATTCTTCCAATTTGATCTTCACTTTTCAAAGTTGGTTAAGTTATTCAAGAATCTTTGTATTTGTATATCAATTTTAGAAAATACTTTTCAATTTCTACAAAATAATCTGCTGGAATTTTTATTGGATTTGCATTGAACCTATAGATCGGTTCGGGGAGAATTGACATCTTATCAATATAAGGTCTTCTGACTCTTGAACATGGTTTATCTTCCATCCACCTAGGCATTCTTTAATTTCTCTAACAGTGTTTTGTAGTTTTCTGTGCAGTGCTAGCAATGTTCTGATTTTTGATCTGGGTAGTGGTTATAAGTTACTACTTGTTGAAATATACATATGTGTCTTCACTTTTCTATATGTATGTGTTATATTTCTCACATATAGAAAAAATTAAAGCAAGACTGCATCCTGATGCAGACATTCCCTCCCCTCCCAGGAATGCCTGAGTGAATTACTATTAGGAGATCTATTAATAAAAATTACCATTAGATCTAAGGAGAAAAATCCTCTCATCATTCTATAACTACTGAAAAGTAATTTGAGGAAATTCAGCAGACATTTGCAGTGAAAATCTGGTATGAAATAATACAAGATGAATTTTTCCTTAACATATAATAATTTTCTATCTCATCCCCAAAGTCAGCATTTTTCTTAGAGGTAAAATTCTAGAGGTATTGCCACTGAGGTTAGAGACAGGACAATTTTGCCCATTATCACCACTAATGTGATATTATAGTTGGTTAAAGCCAAGTCGCTTCAGTCGTGTCCGACTCTGTGTGACCCCATAGACGGCCTCCTACCAGGCTCCTCTGTCCCTGGGATTCTCCAGGCAAGAACATCTAGAAGGCTTTAAAAAAAAAAAACAAAACATTTCTTCTGTTTTGAGTCCTATTCCAGAAACTTGGGGAAGTTACACAAATGGAGAGCCCATGCTCTCCAATTCAAAGCATGCAGTTACTCGTGTAACCGAAAAGAAAGAAGAGAGAGGAGGAGAGGGAGACAGAGGAAGGGGAGGGGGGAGAAGGAAAGAAGGAGGAAGAAGGTAAGGAGGGAGAGGAGAAGGAAAAATACCACCAGTTGCTTCTCCAGCAAGCTAATCTGGCCTTCTAGTCCATGTACAAGGCTCACTCATCTGTCTCCTGAAATACCAAACCTCAGCATTACTACTATTAACATACCCTATTACTGGAATATTTTTTTCCAAGAAACATCCCATGTGTATATTTGTATATTAAAAAAACACTCTTCTGAAACTTTTGTTTTTACTTAACAATGTATCTCAGAGATTTTTTCTTTTAAATAGTTCCTTGCCTTTCATATTGTGAGTTAATTGTGTCCTAGTGGCTGAATCAGTTTGCGCATCACTAGCATGGGCTGTGAGACCTTTATCTCTTTGTTTTACCCAAGGGTGGAAGTGGAGATTTTACCCAAGGATGAAGATGGAAATGGGCATGGGGGTAGGATGAGGGTTGGGGCAGTGGAGTGGAGGTGATGGTGGAATTGTCTCTTTTTTTTGAAAATTGTCAGCCACCAGAGGACACACTTTTCATAACTCATACAAGGGCAGTCTGCTAGTTGTAGCTTGTTTTCAACTCAACTCGCTAGCTTGTTGTGTCCAACTCTTTGCAACCCCATGGACTGTAGCCCACTAGGCTCCTCTGTCCAAGAAATTTTCCAGGCAAGAATACTAGAGTGGGTTGCCATTTTTTCCTCTAGGGAATTTCCCTTACCCAGGGATCCAAGCTATGTCTTCTGTGCACTGCAGGCAGATTCTTTACCACTGAACTGTCTAGTCAAAGCTATGGTGTTTCCAGTAGTCATGTATAGATGTGAGAGTTGGACCATAAAGAAATCTGAGTGCCAAAGAATTGATGCTTTTGAACTGTGGTGTTGGAGAAGACTCTTGAGAGTCCCTTGGACTGCAAGGAGATCAAACCAGTCCATCCTAAAGTAAGTCACTCTTGAATATTCATTGGAAGGACTGATGTTGAAGCTGAAGCTCCAATACTTTGGCTACCTGATGCGAAGACCTGACTCATTGGAAAACACCCCAATGCTGGAAAAGATTGAAGGCAGGAGGAGAAGGGGATAACAGAGGATCATATGGTTGGATGGCATCCAACCGACTTAATGGACATGAGTTTGAGCAAGCTCTGGGAGTTGGTGATGGACAGGGAGGCCTGGTGTGATGCAGTCCATGGGATTGCAAAGAGCTGGACATGAACCAACTCTTTCATGTGGCTGAGTTGAACTGAACCATCTGAGAAGCCCCATAGCTTCTTTTGGATGTTCCATAACATATTTAATAGTTCTCTCATTGATTTATATTTTTTTGATCACGCATTCCTCCCCTCAATACAGCCAGTGCTGCAGTGAACAACCTTGTGAGATTTTTAATCCCAAGTGACACAGATTAACATGTGGTACATTTGCCAACATGGCCTAAGTTATTTCCTGCTTTTAACAGGCTACAGTTTGGTCACATACCATTTCTTATTGAGCATTTCAGACTTTCCCCTAGACTTTAATCAGTTTCACTGGTCTAAGATCATTTCCCTAAGTTTCAGTGCTGCCCTTAACTCTGGCAGTGGCAAACAGGAAACTGTGCCTGCACTGACATGTCTCTCCATATGACTCAAACAGAAAAATTAATACAAGGAGAGGGGACTGGAAAAGCATGACATGTGCAACAGGGGTGCTCTGGAAAGGAAGCAGCATTTATTGGCGAAATGATGAAGACAAGGAAAAATGAAATGCTACCATCCATGTCTCCTTTCTGAAGGGATGCTGGAAAGAACTCACAGACTCCACTGGACAGAACAGTCAAGGCAATGAAATCTGTCTGTTCTCCCTGAAGGGAGAAAGCATCACATGCTTGGGAAATTGCAGTTAAATTAAATGTCAAAATACTTTCAACTGAGTTGCCTGGCTGCGCTGCTTTAACTGGTGTCGTGCACATCTTCATCCTTTCCTGGTGACTGCCGCTCCCCTCAGATCAGAGGGAAAGAGCACAGATCTCCCACAGGCAGATCCTTCTTGTAGAGCTCAGGGTGCATCATCTGAGGCATGTGGACTTCTTCTTGTCTTGTTAAACACTGTGGGGAAATGTACACAACATAAAGTTTACCATTTAAAACCATCTTGAAGTGTACCGTTCAGTGGTATCAAGTCCACTCACCTTACCGGGCTGCCACTACTAATGTCCATCTCCCAACTTGTTTATCCTGTAAAACTAAAACTCTACACTCATTAAACAGCTCCTCATTCCTTCCTCCCACTGGCCCCTGGCAACCACCAAGATCTCTATGAATTTGATTATTCTAGGTATCTCATTTGAGTGGAAACATACAATAGTTATTTTTTGTGACTGGCTTATATATTTCACTTAGGATAATGTCTTCAATGCTATATGTTGCAGCACGTACCATAATTTCCTTCCTTTCAAGGGTTGAGTAATATGAGTGTGCCCCATTTTGTTTACCCATTCATCCATCCATGAGAATTTGGGTTGTCTCAACCTTTTGGTTATGATGAACAGTGCTGTGATAAACATTGGTGTACAAAGATCTGTTTGAGTCCCCGCTTTCAGTTCTTTTAGTATATACCCGAAAGTAGATTTCTGGGTCCTATGGTGATTTTCTATTTGAATTCTGGAGAGATCATCCACACTGTTCTCCACAGTAGTTGTCCCATTTTGCATTCCCAGCAGCAGTGCAGAAGGGTTCCAGTTTCTCCACATCCTCACGTGGCACATGTACTTTGACCCTGCTGACAAATGGCTTTCTCCCATTTCTTTGCTTGAGTTGTATGATACTTAGAGACTTAACCATTTGTTCTGAGGAACTGTTTAGATTTGTTCCTCAAAGTCCTTTATTCAGAAGTAGATAATGTATGCGGCTTTCCTGGTAGCTCAGTGGTAAAGAATCTGCCTGCCAATGCAGGTTTGACTCCTGGGTCAGAAAGATCCCCTGGAAAAGGAAATGGCAACGCGCTCCAGTATTCTTACCTGGAAAAATCCCATGACAAAGGAACCAGGTGGGCTACAGTCCTTGAGGTCACAAAAGAGTCAGACATAACTTAGCGACGGAACAACAATAAGATAATGTCTAGACAGTGCCTAACAAAGGGACTGACAAGTAGAAAACATATAATTTCTCTATCCCACTTTAAATTCCTTCCTCTTGCCTTCTCTCTTTTTTGACACCATCACCATCTCCCTTATAATGAGCATCCATACCCCATATGACAGTGTGTAAAAAAAGTACTTAAAACTCTTGGGCTCCACAAGAAATGTCATGGAATCTTCTTTTGTGCCTAATATATACTTTTCAACTTAGATTCTACTTGGCAGTTACTCTTCATCAAAAAGTAAGGGAGGAAACATTTCATTTTCACAAGGCAAGGAATAAAGGTACAAAACTCAGAGGCAGATGGAGTGGCAAGAGAAATATAGCCAGGACAGAGAGAGAGAGAGGGGACCTGCCCCAGCTCGTGAATAGAGGGTGATGATTCCAACCGGCATTTGGCAGGCTACACTGGAGCAAAGCCACACTTACTTAAATATACCATTTGACAATATTCTGTACCTAAAAGGAGACATCTCTGCAATAGTAATAAATTCCCTGACAATGGAAATCAGAGTGGGATTAAGAGCACCCTGTGATATGGAAGGGAGGGCAGCGGGACTGAAGCAAAAACAATAACAACAATAATGAAGGAGCTATTTATTGAACTCTATGTTCAAAGTACTTACTTATTATTATTTTGCACCATATTATTAGGTACCACCTGACAATAATAATATAAAAGCTTTTAATATATATAATCTTATCTAGTTATCACTATATCCCTATTGTACCAACTAGGTTCATTTGTATTGTGCTCCAGTAATAAATAACCCCCAAGTCCCAATGGTTTGACAATTAAATGTTTATTTCTTGCTTATGTAAAGTCCACTGGAGGCCCAGGATAACTCTGTAGAGCAGCTGTCCTTTGTTTCAGCTCAGAACTCCAATCTGCTTCAATCATATCACATTTGCATATCATTGCATCCTACTATGGCCACCAAGGGCTTCCCTGTTTGCTCAGATGGTAAAGAATCTGCCTGCAATGCAGGGGACCCGGGTTCAATCCCTGGGTTGGGAAGATCCCCTGAAGGAGGGCAGGGCAACCGACTCCAGTATTCTTGCCTGGAGAATCCCCATGGGCAGAGGACCCCAGCAGGCTACAAATACTTCATGGGGGCACAAAGAGCTGAATATGACTGAGTGACTAAGATGATGATGGCCACCAAGGCTGGGGAAGAGAGAGAGGTGGAAGGCCAATCATAAGCCATTAAGGGCTTCTTTCTGGAAGTAATGCATGTCAGAGCTGCGCACATTTTATTGGCCACAGCAAGCCACACAGTCAGGAGTAACTCCAAGAAGTTAGAGAAGTGTAATCTTCCCAATTACTGAGAATAAAAAGAAAACAGATATTGGAGAATATATATATTTCTCACCAGTGACATAAGTTCCATTACTATCTTCATTTTACAGACCATGAAGCCAATACTCAGGGGGACTAAAATTGCTCATCCAGGACCACTCTGCTATGGCCCGCATCAGGACTTTCACAGGCCCTGTGCACTTCTGCTTTCATGGGTCTTTTTCCTATCAAAAATACTTAAAATTTTATGAATGCATTGGCATAAATATGAAAATAACCCAGGCTTGACTCGTTATCTTCCTTTTACCCTAATTTTAAAAGAAATTAAAACATTTTTTGTGGACTCCTAAAAGCACTGTTGGAAAAGGCGATGGCACCCCACTCCAGTACTCTTGCCTGGAAAATCCCATGGGCGGAGGAGCCTGGTAGGCTGCAGTCCATGGGGTCGCAAAGAGTCGGACACGACTGAGCAACTTCACTTTCACTTTTCACTTTCATGCATTGGAGAAGGAAATGGCAACCCACTCCAGTGTTCTTGCCTGGAGCATCCCAGGGACAGGGGAGCCTGGTGGGCTGCCGTCTATGGGGTCACACAGAGTCAGACGCGACTGAAGTGACTTAGCAGCAGCAGCAGCAAAAGCACCGTGGGCTCCAGGCACTGAACCTATTGTACTTAGTGGTTAAATCAGCCCTGCTCAGATAGCTGGGGCTGGAATAAGTCTGTCTTACTCCGAAGCCTGTGTCTTTTGCCACAACACTAAGGTAAAAGTGAAGTTGCTCAGTCATTAACTACTCTTTGTGACCCGTGGACTGTAGCCTATCATGCTTCTCTGTCCATGGGACTTTCCAGGCAGGAGTACTGGAGTGGGTTGCCATTTCCTTCTCCAGAGGATCTTCCCAACCCAGAGATCGAACCTGGGTCTCCCGCAATGTAGGCAGATGCTTTATCGTTTGAGCCACCAGGGAAGCCACAACATTAAAATGCCTATCAAATCAAAGAAAGCACATTGGAAGCAAAACTGAGTCAGCTCTCTTAATCACAGTTAGCTAAATATATTTTCAACAGTTTCTAAGTAAGCATTGGCATTTAATATCAGAATCCATTGTACTACTGTTTGAAAATTAAGAGTATTTGTTTACAAGTTCTGTGGGAGAAAGATAATTCAAAGCAAACACTGGCTGTAACCGTTTTTTTTTTGGAGTTGCATAGCTCATCCCTGGGGTTGATTTAGCCAATTTAATGAGCTTATGCTGCTGTGGAAGAGTGAGATTCTAGGGTCTAGATCAACATTGTCCAATAGAGCTAGGATGTCAGCCACATATGTAGTTTAAAACTTTCTAACGGTCACATTAAAAAGTACTAAAAGAAGTGGATATATTTCAATGTAACTTTATTTAACTCAGTATATATTCATAATATTATCATTTCAATGTAAAATAAATATAAGATTATTAATAAGATATTTTATTACTTAATAAGTCTTTGAAAACAAAATACTATGTCTTCAAAATTTGGCGCATGTTTTACTCTTACAGCGCATCTTAATTAGCCACAATTCGAATGGTCTTTGGACATTTGTGGCAAGTGGCAACTGTACTGGACAATTCCAGGTCTGAGTTAAGAAGGCAGGAAAACAAAGAGGTCAGTTAATCTGCATTAGACAATGTATAGGAATGCTGAGTTTCCTGGCAGCTGGTGGTGGTACCACCCATGGTACAGCCAGAGAGGATATGAGAGCTTTAGGAAAGGAGGAGCGATAAGGAGAGTGTGAAGAGAAGGAGGCACCTGAAGAGAGCAGGTTGCTGGTAGAAACAGCTCAGAGGTCGGAAACACTTGGAGTGTGTTGAGGCTTGAGTTTTAATTTGTTTGCCGTGTTGTGCTGCGGTCTCTCCCCATTGTTACTTTTGAATGGTAGAAGTGTTATACAAGAATGTCTATTATAGGTGGACTCTGAGGGGCATTCAAAAATATGGCTGTTTTTTCCCCTTGGTTAATAGAGAGTTAAAGCAGTCAGCAGAGGAGAGCATGACTCAATCCAGAAGAAGAGTTCTGAAAACCAGCGTAGGGAGGAGTACTGGGTGTCTCACCAGGCCTGCAACGGGGCAATGAACCACTTAACTGTAGGGTTAAAGAACAGGGTCTCTCTCCACTCCAACCTGACTTCTATCCTCTAGAATATACTTAGCAGCCATATTAGGTTTCAAGAGAAGTGTCACAACTTCAGCACAATGAAGTATTTGATATTTGTCTGTTGTATTATGATACTTTGNGGGTTAAAGAACAGGGTCTCTCTCACTCCAACCTGACTTCTATCCTCTAGAATATACTTAGCAGCCATATTAGGTTTCAAGAGAAGTGTCACAACTTCAGCACAATGAAGTATTTGATATTTGTCTGTTGTATTATGATACTTTGTCAGGTGCTAGGATTAAGAACAGGGATAAATACAACCCAATCCACAAGATACTATATCCTAAGAGACAGCTTTGTTGTTGTTCAGTCACTAAATCGTGTCTGACTCTTTGCAACCCCATGGACTGCAGCATACCAGGCCTCTCTGTCCTCCACTGTCTCCCAGAATTTACTCAGATTTATGTCCGTTGAGTCAGTGATGCTATTTGACTATGTCATCCTCTATCGACCTCTTCTATTTTTGCCTTCAATCTTTCCCAGCATCGGGTTCTTTTCCAGTGAGTCAGTTCTTTGCATCAGGTGGCCAAAGTATTGGAGCTTCAGCTTCAGCATCAGTCCTTGCAATGAGTATTCAGGGTTGATTTCCTTTGGGAATGACTGGTTTAATCTCCTTTCAATCTAAAAGACTCTCAGGAGTCCTCTTCAGCACCACAGTTTGGCAGATACATTATCCAAAATATAGTGAAAGTTGCTCAGTTGTGTCTGACTCTTTGCGATCCCATGGACTAGAATAGTCCATGGAATTCTCCAGGCCAGAATACTGAAGTGGTAGCCTATCCCTTCTCCAGGGGATCTTCCCAACTCAGGGATCGAACCCAGGTCTCCTGCATTGAAGGCAGATTCTTTACCAAACTAACCACAGGGGAAGCCCATCCAAAATATAACATGGTCCCCAAATTGGCCTGCAAGTGTAACAATTTTGAAAATAAAGTGTAATTTTAATGACTTTTTCACTAAAATGAAGGGAAAAGCCTGTGTTTATGTCATTTTAGGAATATTTAAATGCCTTGTAATATACTTTAAAGGCTAATTCTATACCTTTGAACNAAATTGGCCTGCAAGTGTAACAATTTTGAAAATAAAGTGTAATTTTAATGACTTTTTCACTAAAATGAAGGGAAAAGCCTGTGTTTATGTCATTTTAGGAATATTTAAATGCCTTGTAATATACTTTAAAGGCTAATTCTATACCTTTGAACAAAGCACGTTGCTTTATGTAAAATGAGTGTTGCTGCTGCTGCTGCTAAGTGGCTTCAGTCGTGTCCAACTCTGTGTGACCCCATAGATGACAGCCCACCAGGATCTCCGTCCCTGGGATTCTCCAGACAAGAGTACTGGAGTGAGGTGCCATTGCCTTCTCCGAAATGGGTGTTGGGTAGACACTAATCTTCTGAGTATTTTCTGAATTATTATTTCTGTGATATCTTTTCTCATCCCAGTCATTTATTTTTTCCTTCAAACTTCTAATAATTTTTAAATTTGGAAATGTTTATTTTTCCTTGAAGACCATAACATTGACATTTATGTACTCTTACCTGAAATACAAAAATCTGGATTAGGAAGAATAAATAAGGTTTATTAGGAGATGAAAGATGTCAGGGCTGTCAAGTTCGATTAACCAGTGACCCTTTGCTTTTGTGTGGTGCCTGATCAGTGTAGGTTAGGTTGTCTCACAAGGAAAACCAAAATAAAAGAAAGAAAAGAAGGAAACAAAGATGAAAAATAGAGGGAGAAACCATTTTTATGAGAGAAAAATTTGAAAAAAAGAAACATATTTCCCAATGAAATAAAGCTAAAAATACTATGTAGCAATTCTATTTGATAAGACATTCCCAGAGAAAAGATGTTAATAAACAGTGTAATCTATTTTTATTTGAGGTTTGTATTAAATTTTTGTTCACTTCTAAGTAAAATTTTGTGCCGTTTCATCTGCCAGCTTTTGATCATGAATCGGAAGGCTTAGAGATGTCTTTTTTTAATCTGGATGTTTTAGAGCCTTGAAGATTACTTGTTTTAAAGAGAGAGAGGAGAGAACATGAACCTTGGTGATTGGAAAACTGGCCAGTAAGTCAAGTATAAAGATTAGTCTTCGGTCTGTACATTCATAGCTGATTTGGGGGGATAAATTCTCTGCGGTGGGATGGGTGGCCCTATTGTTCTTTCTGCTGAAATTCTTTCTTCCCGTTGAGAGACCATGAGAAAAATACAGCTTTATATTCAGATGGTCCTGTCAGTTAATTTTAGCTCAATTTTTAAAAAGCCTATTTTCATGTGAATTTTTTTTAATGCCTTTCTTGTACTCTGGCATTCATCTGCAATGACCCAGAGAAAACCAGCAAGAAAGGGTCCAAGTGCTTGAGGCCCAACCACTTCCCTAAGGCCAAATATATTGCCCTTTGGGTACGTCTTATGAACTTTTGTAAGAAAGAGAAATGAAGGAAAATCTGTTCACCTTTTATCTTAATAAAGTATCAAGTCAAAAAGAAAGCAAGCTCCGGAGAGACACAGAAAGATCATAGTGCTTTGTTTCAACTAACAAAACTCATGCTAAAAAAAAAAGAATAAAAATATTTCTGGAGGCATATTGTGCCCACCAGGCATTTTGTTGTAATTAGGGAAAAGTCATACAAGGCCACTGGAGTGAATAAAACTTTAGCTATATTGGCTTCTCTCTTTGATGAATTTTCTATCTTTGAAATTGGTTTGGGGTGTACATGTATGTGTGAGTGATCATAGTAAACAGTGATCTGACAATGAATGATCTATTTATGCAAATAATCAGAGTTGAAGAGAAAGCAAATTTGCCTCAAAAGATTAAAAAAAAACTCATAGAAAAGAACAAATGAAAGCTTATTTCTTGAAAGGCTTTGATTTTGCTTTGATTTCACTATTTTTTCCTCATGAAGAATGATCTTTAAGCAAGAAGGACAGACAAAAACACAATAATAAAGAATTAAAGTCCAAGAGAAATCTGGAGAAAAGTGCAGGGGCTTTTATAAGAGCCCAGATCTAAAGTAATAGGCAACTCCTATTTCATGACCCTGATTAAAGAACTGTGGTTGTTGGTGATACTGTTTGAGAAATCATGGAGTGCAGGAGAATTTCCAGACTCCTAGAGAGGGGTTAGTGTCTCAGTTTTCAAAAGAAGAGGATAAAAAAGAATGGTTAATAAGCTTGACCTGGATCAGAAGTAATTAAAAATGACTATTTCTGAATGATTGGGAAAAAGTTGTGATGACTCATTCTTTAATTATATAATATATAATAATATTATATAAATATATTCACATATATATTATATTATATATAATAATATACATTCTATTATATATAAATCTATAATTTATATATAAATTAAATTATATATATAATTTTTAAATTTTATGTTTTGGCTGTGGTAGGACTTTGTTGCTGAGTGGGTTTTTCTCTAGTTGTGAGCAGGGACTACTCTCTAATTGCAATGCAATGCACAGGCTTCTCATTTTGGTGACTTCTCTTCTTGCATAGCACAGGCTTTAGGGTGCATGGGCTTCAGTAGTTGTGGCCTGTGGATTCAGTATTTGTGACTCTTGGATTCTTGAGTGCAGGCTCAATAATTGCAGTACACAGGCTTAATTGTTCCACAAAATATGGAATCTTCCTGGATCAGGGATCAAACCCATGCCTCTTGCATTGGCAGGTGGATTCTTTACCACTGAGCCCCCATGGAAGCCCTGATGACTTATTTTTAACTTAGAGTGTTCAAGTCAGGCCAAATTAGTATTGTTTTCTCATTTGAGACCAGTGGACTAAGGTAGTACCATAGACAGGGTTTAGTCTCACCATCTGAGGCAGCATGCAGACGGTCACCTCTTCAGAAAGGCTATTCCTAAGCACCTGGTCTAAAGTGGCTGCCAGGTAATTGCAATAAAAGATTACATCATTGTTTATATTTAAGACATTTATTGATATGGAGAAAATTATATTGTAATGACCTTATTTGTTTACTGTCTGGTCCCTTTCCCACTGGAGTACAGATTCCATGGGGTTAAGAATCACGCTTGTGTTGACCTTTGCTGTATTCCTACCACCTTAAATTGTACCCTGGCTAAACAAGTGCCCACTGAATTAATGAATGTTGCTTAAATGCATTTTTTGTGTGTNGGGGAGTGAGGTGGGAGGGGGTTTCGGGATGGGGGGCACACATATACCTGTGGCTGATTTGTGTCAATGTATGGCAAAAACCACCACGATATTGTAAAGTAGTTAGCCTCCAATGAAAATAAAGTAATTAAAAAAGAAAAACAAGAGTCAATCCCAAAGAAAATCAGACCTGAATATTCACTGGAAGGACTGATGCTGAAGCTGAACCTTCAATACTTTGGCCACCTGATGCAAAGAGCCAACTCATTGGAAAAAACTCCAAAGCTGGGAAATATTGAGGGCAAGAGGAGAAGCAGGTGACAGAGGATGAGATGGTTGAATGGCATCACCAACTCAATGGACATGAATTTGAACAAACACCGGGAGATGGTGAAGGACAGGGAAGCCTGGTGTGCTGCAGTCCGTGGGGTCAGAAAGAGTCAGACATGAATAAGCAACTGAATAACAACAACCTGGTTTGTCAGGAGGCTTTATACCTCATACTCTCTTATTGGTACTAAACTGAAGATTTTATAAAAGAACCAACAACTAGGCGCATCTTAGCCAATAACTGGTTCCTGGCCACAGAATCAATGGTCAATCAACACTTACAAAAACCTGTATCTACTTGAGGATGCTTGAGGCTACTCTGTTCAAAATCCTGGCTGGGCCTCTTTTTCTTTCTTGCCAAATTGCTAAGAGAGTAAGCTCTAATATTAATATTTAGTATCTCTTTCAGACTTGCAGTTCAATATTTCTTTATCATGGTATATTAAAAGCAAAGCATTAATTTCAGTGATCTTTCATTTAAAAGGAGATTTGTTTTTTAAAATAAGGATATTTCTTAAAACACGAATATCGTATATATGTAGTAGTGATAATACCCAAACTTTGGGCTTGATATACTGCTGCACATATGGCTAGAATGTATATCAAGCCCCAGGATGCTGCCAAGAAAGAGAAATCAGAGGCTGGCATTCAGCTGGTGAGGTGATATGTATCCATAGGTCTCAAGTTTATCCTTTTCTTTGTGTCAATTTTATCATTTTTAAGATTTAGATAAACTTTATTTAAAACAACTCCTGACTTGTAACTCCTCACTCATCCTTCAGTCCAAGCAGTGAACAATAAAATTGCTCTTATAGTAATTAGAAAAAAAAAGTTGAGATAGCCATTGCCTAGACTTTCAAAAGCAGGCAAAGTTAGGAATTTGCTACGCTTTTATAATACTTCTTATTATATAAGTATATATATATATTATATATTCTTATATAAAAGAATATATTATATAACATATAAGCCTCTTATATTTTGCTGTGAAATTTCTGTACACACAGCCTAGGTGACCATCCATCAGACTGGGTGTTTAAATAGCAAATGACTTTGTGCGTGTGTGTGTGTGTGTGTGTGTNATATTATATATTCTTATATAAAAGAATATATTATATAACATATAAGCCTCTTATATTTTGCTGTGAAATTTCTGTACACACAGCCTAGGTGACCATCCATCAGACTGGGTGTTTAAATAGCAAATGACTTTGTGCGTGTGTGTGTGTGTGTGTGTGTGTGTATGTGTGTGTGCGTGTGAGAAAGAGAGAGGAAGAAAATATACAGTTTACAAGTATTTGAATTAGGCTTTACAGTCTATAGCAAACTACAAATTCTCTTATGTTGTTTTTAGTAGATTTTCCCCTCAGATGGTAGTGTAACAATGATCACTAGGGAAAAAAAAATCACAGGTCAGCTTGCTCCTTATGGAAACTTTTGGACTAAAAGCTTATATTCTGCAGAAGGAAAGGAGAGTTTTGAAGAGATGACTAGCAAACTTTCAGTTTGTAGTTATGAAGGAGTCTTAAAATGTACTAACTCTTCCAACACAATCTTTTTGAGTTCATCATACTTTTTTTCTGGATTGGAAAGGGTCCATCAAACTTAAAATAATATTCATTACAAAAGAACATTTAATTAGATTTATAATGAATTTACAAAATTGAGTTAGTTCTGTTGGGACAATAAAGCTGGGGAAAAACGCTTTCCAGGTATCAGTGGGAATCTGCGGTTTCTTATGTAAAACACATCATGTCCTGAAGTCAACTTTCATTACTGATTTTTAACAGGGAAATTAAAAGTTAAAGCCTCCCACAGAGATTAACTGAATACTAAGGTTCTTCAAAATAAGAATGTGATAATTAGACTTATTTGATAAGCTCTTTGGTGTCCTTTTCTACATTCTGTTTTGCGTGCTTTAGTTTTGTTTTACTTGCCTCTGCTTTAAAACCAAGACAGGATCAGGTCTGTATTTGCCCTAATGGGACCTATGCCTCATTCTGTTGATAAGAAAAGAGGAAAAGGTGTCTAAAGAAGAAATCAGAATGAAGTTCCAGACAATCTCCATATCACAAAAGATTGCTTAATCCCTTTCTTGCTACCTAATCTCAGTGGGTGCAACGATTTCAAGGGACACACAGGACGAGGAGCAAGTATTTAACCAAGTTTGCTGGTGAGGAATAGGTGGTGATGATCAAAGAAGACTTCTTAAACTGAGTCTTACACTAACAAGAGGTGTTAGCTAGGTGAAAGTTGAGGCTGGGAAGTGGGTCATCCTGGAAGTAGGGACGTCATGAATAAACATACGTAGTGCTCTAGGGGAGCAGTACAAGGGATTTGCTTTTGCTGGGGTTTCAATATGAGTGGGAATGAAGGAGAGTAAGGGGGAAGATGAAGCTGGAGAGAAAAGTAGGATCCAATTTAAGGAGCTTAGGAATGAATTTTAACCATGTTCAGGTTTGTATTTTATTTATTTTTTTCTTTAATAATTATATTTATTTATCTTTAATTGATTGATGATTGATTTACAATATTGGTTTGATTTCTATTATACATCAACAAGAATTAATCATAGGTGTACATATGTCCGCTCCCTCTTGAAACTCCCTTCCACATCCCACCCTTTCTCATTCCTCTAGGTTATTACAGAGCCCCAGTGTGAGTTCACTGAATCATACAGAAAATTTCCATTGGCTGTCTGTTTTACATATGTTCATGTATATGCTTCCACGCCACTCTCTCCGTTCTTCTCATCCTCTCCTTCCTTTTCCCTGCCCTTGTGCATAAGTCTGTTCTCTATGTCTGCATCTTCATTGCTGCCCTGTGAATAGGTTCATCAGTATCATCTTTCTAGATCCCATATTTATGAATTAGTGCATGATATTTGATTTTCTCTTTCTGGCTTACTTCACTTTTTATATTAGGCTTTAGGTCATCCACCTCATTAGGACTGACTCAAATGTGTCCCTTTTTATGGTTGAGTAGTATTCTATTGCATGTTGATGGATATCTAGGTTGCTTCCACATCCAAGATACTATAAATAGTGCTGCAATGAACATCGGGGTACATGTGTCTTTTTCAGTTTTGGTTTCCTTGGGCTAAATGTCTAGAAGTGGTATTGCTGGGTCTTATGGTGGTTTTATTCCTAACTTTGTAAGGAATCTTCATACTGTCTTCCATAGAGACTGTATCAATTTACATCCCCACCAGCAGTGCAAGAGGGCTGCCTTTTCTCCACATCCTCTCTAGCAATTGTTATCTGTGGATTTTTACATGCGGGTCATTCTGACTGGTGTGAGGTGATATCTCATTGTAGTTTTGATTTGCATTTCTCTAATAATAAGTGATGCTGAGCATTTCTTCATGTGTTTGTTAGCCATCTGTATGTCTTTGGAGAAATGCCTGTTTAGTTCTTTTGCCTGCTTTTAGATTGGATTGTTCGTTTTTCTGATATTGAGTTGTATGAGCTTCTTGTATGTTTTGGAAGTTAATCCTTTCTCAGTTATTTCATTTGCTATTATTTTCTCCCATTCTGAAGGTTGTCTTTCACCTTATTTATAGTTTCCTTTCTGTGTAAAAGCAAAGTGATGACTTTTAATGGAACATCTATAAGCTTTCATTTGTTCATCATACAAGGTATTTATCACATTTGATCATTATTTCTGACATCTACTCTATTAGATGAGACATCCACTCATTCAGAGTGTGGCCATATGTCATTCATCCTTCTATGCCTATGTTATCCTGTTAATATATATTGATCTTAATCAACTAGGCCTCATTATAAAAGTTATAGATGTTACAACTAAATTTATCAGAATATCAAGTTCTGTGCTACGTGCTTTGAGAGTTAAGTCCATGATATTCTCATTCATACTGTATGTATTTATTTATACATTTACATTTGGCATTGAAATATAATTAATTATTTAATATCTTAATTTCAGGGACTAATACTATGCTTTATAGGGTTAATTAAAAATATGGACAGAGGTTTGTGACATTGTACAGGAGACAGGGATCAAGACCAGCCCCATGGAAAAGAAATGCANTTGGATCTCCTTGCAGTCCAAGGGACTCTCAAGAGTCTTCTCCAACACCACAGTTCAAAAGCATCAATTCTTTGGCACTCAGCCTTCTTCACAGTCCAATTCTCACATCCATACATGACTACCTGAAAAACCATAGCCTTGACTAGTAATTAGTAGAAATTGATAAGAGGACAAGTAAGGAACTCAGGCAAGGTTTTATTGGTACTCCAGCATGAGGGAGCAAGAACAAGGAACAGATTCCCTTGGTCACTCCCCAGAAGGGGTGAATTGGTCCCTAAGTGAGGTGAGCATAGGGGCAAAATGGTGGGTTGGGCCAGAGGAGTGGCTTGTGTCTTCTGCCCACCTCTTTGGAGGTGCCTTGTGCATGGACCATGCATATTACCCTCTTTTTGCTCCCAGTATCTCAGAAGAGGCAGTTGGGCTTTTGCCTTTTTGTACTTCATTGTTCATCATTTGCCCCAACTGCACATGTTATACAGTTATTTTCAGTCCCTTATAGTTTCTTTGTATTTTGTTGCTCAGAGAGGCTTTTGTCCAGGTATACGCACTGCTATAAAGGGTCCCAGGTCCCAGATCCCAGCCTGTCTTAATGAGATGGATAAATTTATTGACTGGATTTATAGTTGCCAATTTTGTATAACTGCCAGCTATTGTCGGCATTTCAGACCAAGACAGTAAAGAATCTGCCTACAATGCAGGAAGTCTTGGGTTCCATCCCTGGGTGGGAAAGATCCCCTAGAGAAGGAAATGGCAACCCACTCCTGTATTCTTGTCTGGAGAATCCTATGAACAGAGGAGCCTGGCAGGCTACAGTCCATGGGGTCGCAAAAGTCAGACATGATTTAGCAACTAAACCAACCAACCAGGGATAATATATATGATACAGAAAAATGTATCAATATATAATATATGTATTTTAGTAGAATTTTAAATGTTTCTTACTATGATTTCTGCCCATTTCTTTTCTAAATTTATTCTTTAATCTTTAGGTGTTTCCTATTTTCTGTAATTATTGTCAATGGGGTTTTATAATTAAGTTTAATGTATCCGAGTTACTTATTGTACTGTATATACCAGAGGTTGGCAAACTACAGCTCTTAGGCCAAATCTGACCTGCAATGTCTTGGTAAATAAAGCTTTATTGGAACACAGCCTTGCCTATTTAATTATATATTGCTTATGGCTACTTTTGTACTCCTAAGGCAAAGTTGAGTATTTGCAAAAGAGACCCCATGGTCCGCAGAAGCTAAACTACTTACTATCCGGATCATTACAGGAAAAAAAAAAAAATTGCTACCCCCTGCTGTTCAGTTCCTTCTTTGAGGACTTATTTAATTCTTTAACTATTCGACTCTTACTAAACAACACATAGTACTCTGAATAGTACATAGCTTGTTTAGTTGAGTAAAGCAAACCTTAAGCATTTGATGATCATTTGATATACACATGATCTTCTCCTAAGTGATGCTGGCATATATTTCACAAATATTTACTAGGCATCTCCTATATGCCTGGCGCTATGATAATGTGGATAGAGTAATTAACAAAGTACATAAAAATTCCTATCTTCATAAAGTCACTGGACATGGACAATTCTGATTTCACTTGTAAATGAGAATTACATTTCAACCAAGTACTATTGTCTAAATAATCATTATTAATATGTAATAATCGTATAGTCATTTGTTGATTAGTTGTTGTTAAAATCGATTTGTTAAATATGACATTTTAAACATTAATTTAATAGCATCATTAATCTTTTATATGTGCAGTGTTCAGTAAGGTAGCCACTAGTTACATGTAAAACAAACACTGAATTTTAAAGATTTATTACAAAAATATATTTCTTAATTATTTTATTCTGATTTTATGTTGAAGAAATATTTTGGATAGATTAACTTAAATTAAATAGGTTAATAAATTAATCTCAACTCTTTTTTAATATTTACATGGCTATAAGAAAATTTAAAATTACCTATATGGCTTACATTATATCTATATTGTATCTTGTATTCTAGATACCACCTTTACGGTTAGCTGGTGTTTCTCAAATATGGATTTTTAGTAGATGAGAACACCAGATTAAGCAAAGGTTTACATGGTTATTTCTGGGTTCAGAGTCTTTAATGTATTAATTTGCAACATGAATTTCCATGGGGATAGAAGTTGTTTATAGTATATCCCAAATCCCTTTTATAGGGAACTTTCTTGCAATGCTCTTTTCTAGTCTCTGATCAAAGTTGCAGCAAAGTTGCTCACCTTGGAACCTGGAGTAAGGCATGGTAGCAGCTGAACAGGTCTTAATTCATTTTCTGGATTTTTCTAAATAAAAATCAATACTGCATATTTTTAAATGTAATTATATAGTTTGAAGATAATTCACCAAATTTTGGAAAGTTCAGTTGATTAAAAAAATTGAGATCAACTGAACTTGCAAAATTGATTCATTTTCACAAAGTGTAGTTCTAAATGTGCTTGTCCATTTTACTGGTTATACAGAGAGAAGTCCAGACTTATTACCCAATAAGTCATATTTTTGACAGAAGAATATACCGGTCATAAGACCTACACAGTAGGAAATGATAAATTCCCAAATGCAGTTGAAGTGGGAATTACTTCACTGACAAAGGTCATCATGTATTATATTCAGAACTTGTTAGAACTTATAGAGGCACCCAGGAGATAGCTAGGTGTAAGCCACAGTGTCATAAGCCTTGAATGAGCTTTCTGTCATTCAACCCATTTTGCAGTATGAGAGTCTATTCTCTGAAGACATCAATATCACACTTTCAGATCAAGAGGCTTGCAGCCTTGCACTTCCAGTAACTCAGAATGGATCTCAGGCCTTTCTTAAAACATGTCCACCAGCCTGAAATCCAGTAGTTATGTGGCCCAGGGACAGACTGTATTGTTGGCATTTTGATAAAGGCTACACAGACTTTTTTTGTTATCGTGTTGAATGTGGATTTTGGTTTCTGGCAGAAACTAAATAGAGTGGACCCTGTCTCTCTTAATGAGTCACCAATGGTAGCCATTCCCCACAGTGAAAGAAAAGAATCAATTGCCCTGTTAAAATCTCCCCTTTGATCCATCCTTGTGTTGTCAAGTTCTTGTAATTGAACTTAAAAAAAAGTTTAATCCCTTCTTTCCACCCTTGGTTTTTCTCCTCTGTGGAAGAAAGCTTACCAACTAGAATAAATAAAGGATAGTGTAAGAAAGTAAAACTGTGGAGAAGCTGAACAAGTGAGCTCTTCTTGCCAAAAGCAGTGTCGTGGCAACGCCTGCAAATTGGACATGGCAGAGTCGATCCAACTGTTGGTCCTTCTGGATGATGAATTTTTGCACAGACAGTGGACTCAGCACAGCAATGCCCTGAACTGACCCTGAAAGTGGACCAACCCCACTAACCTGGGCCTATCCTTCGGTCCACTGTTTTCTGGCTGCAATCAAATTAAATCAAATAATCATCCAATTAATAAATCAAAAAACCATCCAATTAATAAATCAAAACAAACCAGCAAAGTATAAAATGAATAACATAGTTGAAATATTCTTTTCCCATTTGATGTTCACATGATAGATCCTGATGAGGTAGTTTTTTTGTCTGTTTGTTTTGTTTTTTATTTTAGTTCTGTTAATGGGCTGATTGTGCACTGATGTGGACTTATAGACACTGGGAACTTATTTTGAAGGTTTCATTGAAACTGTAATCTAAAATTGGAATTTATTGCCTTGTTATGAAGACTGTCACTTCGTTGTATTTATATATATGTGTCCTTGTGCATGTGTAAACACATCCACTTAATGAAAACTGAAAATGCCATCTCATACACTAGTAATTAGATTGTGATAAAACTGATCCACGATGACACTTTTCACTTTCATAGGGAAAAACCAGTTTTTGAATTGCCTCCATGTCTTGGGTACTGGAAATGGTGCTGCGGTGAATATTGGGGTTCAGGTGTCCTTACAAATTATGATTTTCTTTGTATCATAGGGTGGCTTGATTTTTACCTTATTAAGGAACCTTTATATTCGGGCCTGGGTATTCATTGGAAGGACTGATGTTGAAGCTGAAGCGCGAATATTTTGGCCACCTGATGCGAGTTGACTCATTTGAAAAGACCCTGATGTTGGGAAAGATTGAGGGCAGGAGGAGAAGGGGATGACAGAGAATGAGATGGTTGGATGGCATCACCAACTCGATGGACATGAGTTTGGGTGAACTCTGGGAGTTGGTGATGGACAGGGCAGCCTGGCATGCTGCAGTCCATGGGGTCGCAAAGAGTCAGACACGACTGAGCGACTGAACTGAACTGAACTGATACTGTTCTCCAGTGTCTGTTAGCAATTTACGTTCCCACCAACAGTGTTGAAGGGTTCCCTTTTCTCCACGCTCTATCCTATTGTTTATAGACTTTGTGATGAAAGCCACTCTGACTTGTGAGAGGTAGTGCATAGCTTTAGTTTTGATTTGCATGTCTCTGCTTGTTAGTGATGTGGAACACATTTTTGTGTGTGTTTTCTCTTTTTTTGATAATTATAGTAGAATTTACCTCTTGAAATTGGCTTCTTCAAAATCTGCCTGCTTTCGAATTCCTATTCAGTGACCTAACCTGGGATATTTCTTGGGGTAAAATCTATTTATTTACCACCCTACAGTCCTTATGAATATTTAAATGTCCTTAAGAGCCAACTTGAAAGTTGCAGTTGTGGGAAACAGCTGCAAGACAGTAGGATTTCTTCGTGGGGATCTGGTTACTGGGGCAACCAGGACCTTAGCAAATGCTGTGTTCCTGGGTTGTAAATTAGATAGCACAGAGCCAGAACAACACCCAGAGGCTTGTGTCTCACTACTTCTGACCCCGCCCTTCACCTGTCCCCCATCCCAGAGCAATCCCGAGACCTGCAGAGGTGCTATGCTGAGGGTGAGGGTGCTGTGGTCAGTAGTTGGGGGGGCGACTCTAAGGAAGCCAGCTTTAAGTGAGGACCCCACGGACCAGGAGCCATGGAGATGAAGAGACTTTTCAGAGCTTTTCCTGCCTAACAGTTCCACCACCCTTTGGGTGCACTAGGCTTGGCTCAGTTGATAATCACCTACATCCAGAGAGGACCAGGCACTACAGATGCAAGGGTAGCTCATTTGCTGACACATCCCCCCAGTTCCTTCAGCTCCACCCCAGTCCACCCATGGGACCCAAAGCTGCTCAGGCTCCAGAGGTGTGACGGCAGCCCAGCTCACCCAGGCCTGGGGGTGCCCTTTCTTTTCTTTTCTTCTCTTTTCAAAGTTACTTTTTATTGTATATTGGAATGCAGTGAATTTATGTCTAGTTAATTTTCAGTGTACAGTCACCTGTTTCAGTTAAACATACAGATATATCTATTCTTCTTCAGACAGTTTTCTATATAGGTGATTACAGTGTTGAGTAGAATTCCCTATGGTATACTGTAGGTCTTTGTAGGTTATCTGTTGTCTGTGTGTATATATATACAANTGGAGAAGAAAGCTTGTACTTCTGCATACATGCAAGTTACCTCTCAGGGATGTTAGTGTGTTTCCATGCATGCAAGTGCACATGTGCACATAGAATTGCCTGCCAGTACTCTTGTGATTATGAGCTATTGAAACTGACATAGCCAGGTGATGGAAGTTGGATAGTGAAAATATGAAAATGAAAGGGAAAGGTACATAGAATCTAGTCAGCAGAGACACGGAGCAAGGGAATCGATCCCTGTTATTTCACTGAGCGAGCAAGTTCTAACTGGAATCACAGCATACCCAGGATGCCTGGCTGAAAGGAGAGGCAGGAAGAAAGTGATTGGAGGCTACCAGTCAGAGTGCATAGGATCATAAACACAGAACGGGCTGCAATCCCAGACACAGAGCAACGGTGGGTGACACACAGACCCTTGGACACCCAGGAAAAAGGGCCTTGCCGTCCTTCTCAAATGCCAGGCATTCTTTCCCTGACCTTGCCATGAGCAGGAACAATCCTGGCCTTTTAAGTGAGGTTTCAGAGATGACGAGTCCTTCAACATAAGCACCTCCTACCTGCATAGACTTCCAGTTTGAAACATCACTCTTTGCACTCTTTGCCAAACTCATATATTGGATATCAGGTGTAGAGGANAGACAGCAAGGAGATCAAGTCAGTGAATCCTAAAGGAAATCAACCCTGAATATTCATTGGAAGGACAGATGCTGAAGCTGAAGCTTCAGTACTTTGGCCACTTGATGTAAAAAATCTGACTCATTGGAAACAACCCTGATGCTGGGAAAGATTGCAGGCAGAAGAGGATGAGATGGTTGGATGGCATCATTGACTCAATGGACATGAGTTTGAGCATACTCAGGAAGATAGTCAAGGACAGGGAAGCCTGGCATGCTGCAGTCCATGGGATGGCAAAGAGTCAGACAGGACTTGATAACTGAACAACAGTCACCAATATATATGTATATATATTAATGTGGATATGTTAATCCCAGCTGACTAATTTATCCCTCATTCTGACCCACCTTTCCCCTATGGTAACTGAAAGTTTGTTCTAGAAGTTCATGAATCTGTTCCTGTTTTGTAGATGAATTCCTTTGTATCAGTTTTCAGATTCCACATATAAGTGATGTCACAAACATTTTATCTTTCTTTATCTGACTTCTGTCATTTCCTGTGATCATTTCCAGGTCTGTCCATGTTGCTGACAAAGGCATTAGTTCATTCTTTTTTATAGCTCAGTTATATTCCATTCAGTTCAGTTCAGTTGCTCAGTCGTGTCCGACTCTCTGTGACCCCATGAATCACAGCACGCCAGGCCNGCCTTGGAAGTGAACAGAGATCATTCTATCATTTTTGAGATTGTGTTCAAGTACTGCATTTTGGTCTCTTTTGTTGACTATGATAACTACTCCATTTCTTCTAAGGGATTCTTGCCCACAGTAGTAGATATAATGGTCATTTGAATTAAATTCACCCATTCCAGTCCATCTTAGTTTGCTGATTCCTAGAATGTCCATGTTCAATCTTGCCATTTCCTGTTTGACCACTTCCAATTTGCCGTGATTCATGGACCTAACATTCCAGGTTCCTATGCAATATTGCTCTTTACAGCATCGGACCTTGCCTGTATCACCAGTCACATCCACAACTGAGTGTTGCTTTTGCTTTGGCTCCATCTCTTCATTCTTTCTGTAGTTATTTCTCCACTGATCTCCAGTACCATACTGGGCACCTACCAACCTGGGGAGTTCATCTTTCAGTGTCCTGTCTTTTTGCCTTTCATACTGTTCATGAGGTTCTCAAGGCAAGCATACTGAAGTGGTTTGCCATTCCCTTCTCCAGTGGACCACATTCTGTCAGACCTCTCCACCAAGACCCCTCCATCTTGGGTGGCCCTACATGGCATGGCTTAGTTTCACTGAGTTAGACAAGGCTGTGGTCCATGTAATTAGATTGGTTAGTTTCTATGATTGTGGTTTTAGTCTGTCTGCCCTCTGACGCCCTCTCTCAGTGCCTACTGTCTTATCTAGGTTTCACAGAGTGTATTTACTAAGGGGTCATGAAAAAGCTTGGAGAATTCATTTGTCACATATATTATCTAGACATACATATTTATTTTATATATCTTACAAATTCTAAATAGGATATAAGTTCTGAGAGGACAGAATGTATCTCAAATGTCCAGTACTGTATCTTGTGTATAAAAGGCATTCCATGAATGTTTTTGTTTTTAAGTTAATTTATTTATTTTAATTGGAGGCTAATTACTTTACAGTATTGTAGTGGTTTTTGCCATATATTGACATGCATCAGCCATGGATGTACATGTGTCCCCCATCCTGGACCCCCCTCCCACCTCCCTTCCTATCCCATCCCTCAGGGTCATCCCAGTGCTCCATCAGTATTTTTGTATGAATGAGTAAATGAATAATTCATGAATTTCTAATGCTCAGTCATTATGAATACACCATTTGGTTTTTAGTGATGATAGTATACATACACATACACATATTTGAGAACTTTCTTTCTGTTCTTATCACTTCCATTTAGGCTCTGTTTCCCCAGATTATAATTTTTCAATAAAGTATTTGTTGCTGATGACATTTTTCATTAGTTCTCTATAGAAATATGCTCACACATCATAAAGAGGAGCAATATGACATTTTCTTACTCATGTGGAAAGAGGAATTATCTTGAACTAAGCCAAACATTTAATACCTCTGTATCTCTTGGATGGTTCTCATGAATCATTCACTATAATTTGGTTGCTTTATTTGTTCTTATATTGGGAAAGGAGAGAAAAGTAACATTTATGGAGAGCCTACTATGTGATAAGTGCTTGCCATGTATTTACCTATGTCTATTTCATTAACCTCTACAACAACCCAGTGAAGAAGATACTGTTTGTATCCCCATTTTAGTAGACCAGCTAATTGAGGCTCAAAGGGAAGACAAAAGATAATCACAGCTGCCAGTGGTGGGTCTAGCCCTGAAGCCCCAGCATGCCTCTCAGCCACACTGGACTCAACTCCAGGTCATGCTCACTGACCCCCATCCATTGCCTCCGCCTCACGTTCATCTTTTTCAGGTCTCCCATATAGTACACTGCTTTTATTCGTTTACTCAGTTGATAAGGGACTGTTTTCAGTTATTTGACAGGAATGCCAGGCTAAGCCATTTGGTGTTCAGTGAGTGATTTTGTCACTGAGGATTTTTAGCAGACGACTGGTTATCTGGGCAACGGAAAGGAGGGTGTATTACAGGCCCTGGGAGCTGGGCATATATGGGCCAGGTGAGAGATGCCAGGTTGGCAAAATAACACCCCTCTGAATGTCCATATCCTAATCTCCAAACCCTGTGAATATTACCCTACATTGGCAGAGGGGCTTTGCAAATATAATTCATGTTAAGGACCTTAACTACAGGAGAGAGTGTCCAGGTGCATCCAGGTGGGCACAATCTAATCACACGAATCTTTGAAAGAAGACGGAGGGGTGACTGCAGAACAATGACTACAGAAATGCAACATGGCTGGCTTTCAAGATGAAGCAAGGGACCCAGGGGCCAAAGTATGCAGACAGCCTCTAGAAACTGGAAAAGACAAGGAAAGGAATTCCTCCGTAGAGTCTCCAGAAAGGATGTCAGCCCTACTTCCCTTTAACTTGACCAGTAAGGCCTGTGTCTGCAGAACTGTGACATAATAAAGTGGTGTTTTATTGAACCCATCCAATCTTTGTTACAGCAGCCATCAGTTCAGTTCACTTACTCATTTGTGTCCAACTCTTTGCCACCCCATAGACTGCAGCATGCCAGGTTTCCCTGTCCATTGCCAGCTCCTAGGGCTTGCTCAAACTCATGTCCATCAAGTCAGTGATGCTATCCAGCCATTTCATCCTCTGTCATCCCCTTCTTCGCCTGCCTTCAATCTTTCTCAGCATCAGTGTCTTTTCTAAGGAGTCAGCTTTTTGCATCAAGTGGCCAAAGTATTGCAGTTTCAGCTTCAGTATCAGTCCTTCCAGTGAATATTCAGGGTTGATTTCCTTAAGTATTGACTGGTTTGATCTTGCAGACCAAGGGACTCTCAAGAGTCTTCTCCAACACCACAGTTCAAAAGCATCAATTGTTTAGCATTCAGCTTTCTTTATGGTCCAACTCTCACATCCATACATACATCTATCCATACTAGAAAAACCATAGATTTGACAAGGTGGAACTTTGTCAGCAAAGTAATGTCTCTACTTTTTAATATGCTGTCTAGGTTGTTCATAGCTTTTCTTCCAAGGAGCAAGTGTCTTTTAATTTCATGGCTACAGTCACCATCTGCAGTGATTTTAGAGCCCTAGAAAGGAAAGTCTGTTACTGTTTCCTTTGTTTCCCATCTATTTGCCATGAAGTGATGGGACCAGATGCCATAATCTTCATCTTTTGAATGTTGAGTTTTAAGTCAACTTTTTCACTTTCCTCTTTCACTTTCATCAAAAAGCTGTTTAGTTCCTCTCTGCTTTCTGCCATAAAGATGGTGTTATCTGCGTATCTGAAGTTATTGATATTTTTCCCAGAAATCTTGATTCCAGCTTGTGCTTCATCCAGCTCATCATTTCACATGATATACTCTACATATAAGTTAAATAAACAGGGTTACAATATACAGCCTTCTTGTACTCCTTTCCTGATTTGGAAACAGTCTATTGTTCCATGTCTGATTCTAACTGTTGCTTCTTGACCTGAATACTGATTTCTCAGAAGGCAGGTAAGACAGTCTGGTATTCCCATCTCTTTAAAAAATTTCCACAGGTTGTTGTGATCCACAAGTCAAAGGCTTTGGCATAGTCAATAAAGTAGAAGTAGATGTTTTTCTGGAAATCTCTTGCTTTTTCAATTATCCAGTGGTTGTTGGCCATTTGATGTATGCCTCTGCCTTTTCTAAAACCAGCTTGAACATCTGGAAGTTCTTGGTTCTCATACTATTGAAACCTAGCTTGGAGAATTTTGAGCATTACTTTGCTAGTGTGTAAGATGAGTGCAATTGTGCGGTAGTTTGAGCACTCTTTGGCATTGCCTTTCCTTGGGATTGGAATGAAAACTGACCTTTTCCAGTCCTGTGGTCACTGCTGAGTTTTCCAAATTTGCTGGCATATTGAGTTCAGCATTTGAACAGCATCATCTTTTAGGATTTGAAATAGCTCAGCTGGAATTCCATCACCTCCACGAGCTTTGTTCATAGTGATGCTTTCTAAAGCCCACTTGACCTTGCATTCCGGGATTCTGGCTGTAGGTGAGTGATCACACCATCATGGTTATCTGGGTCATTAAGATCTTTTTTGTATACATCTTCTGTGTACTCTTGCCACTTCTTCTTAATATCCTCTGCTTCTGTTAGGTCTATATTGTGTCCTTTATTATGCTGATCTTTGCATGAAATTTTGTTCTGGTATCTCCAATATTCTTGAAGAGATCTCTTTAAGAAGAGCCATAAAGAACTGTTAATAGTATAAGGAGAGATTTAGACGGTAGTTGGGAAGTAGGACTTTCACGCTTCTGCTCAGAAATCTTTAGCAGCCCCCTTTCTCATCACTTTAAATCTCATTTGTCTTATCAAACTCTCCAGGTTCTGTATGACCTGCCCATGTTGTGTATTTCTCAATAATGGCCCCTTCTTGCTCAACTCTGGTCAGGCTTCATCAGCTGACCATGCTCAGTCTCCTATTTGCATATGATGGCTACATGTATGCAATGGAATATTACTCAGCCATAAAAAGGAACAAAACTGGATCATTTGTAGAGATGTGGATGGGTGTACCTAGAGACTGCCATATGGTGTGAAGCAAGTCAGAAAAACAACCATCTTGTATTAATGCATATATGTGGAGTCTGAAAAAATTGGTATAGATGATCTTTACAAATCAGAAATAGAGACACATAGAAAACAGATGTATGGATACCTGAAGCGGGAAGTGGGGTGGGATGAATTGGGAGGTTGGGATTGACATACATACACAACTATGTATGGAATAGATAACTAATGAGAACCTATTGTATAACATGGAAACTCTTCTCAGTGCTCTGTGGTGACCTAAATGGGAAGGAAATACAGAAAAGAGGGCGTGTATGTATAGCTGGTTCACTTTGCTATACAGTAGAAACTATTTACGGAGAAGGCGATGGCACCCCACTCCAGTACTCTTGCCTGGAAAATCCCATGGGCGGAGGAGCCTGGTAGGCTGCAGTCCATGGGGTGGCTAAGAGTTGAACACGACTGAGCGACTTCACTTTCACTTTTCACTTTCATGCATTGGAGAAGGAAATGGCAATCCACTCCAGTGTTCTTGCCTGGAGAATCCCAGGGACGGGGGAGCCTGGTGGGCTGCCATCTATGGGGTCGCACAGAGTCGGACATGACTGAAGTGACTTAGCAGCAGCAGAAACTATTTCATAATACAACATTGCAAAGCAATTATATCCCAATTAAAAAAAAACAAAAAGCATTCTAAAACTGTTAGTTCCTATGGTCCCGGAGGGCACAGGCAGCATCTTATTTCTCCCCGTGCTATAGACACCCACCACAGTGCTTAGGGTTACAGTAGGCCTGAAGACTAACCTCCGCATGTTGTCAAAGTTTTGCCTCTTGTTACAGACTTTGCCATCATTTCTGTACTTGTATACTCACTGTGAACCTTTTATACAGCCCTCTGCAATGGCTGTCTTAAAAGTCTTAGCTTATTGTATCATCTGTTTGACTTCTGACAGTCCTCTAAATTAATTTTACAAAATATTTACTGAGCTCAACCTCCTCCAGATAAATCTTCCCCACCTGTCCATGACTGCTGCTCTTCAAGTGACTCATTTTATATCATTTCCTTATCACAACAGTCTAACTCCACAAAGCCAGCCTGCTATTTCTTGCTGCGCTCTTTAGCTTTCATTTGATACGGGTGCCATTTGGGGTTTACTGCCCATGGATCCTGGTGTTTCTGTGATAGGCAGGGTGTTTTATAATACAAGTACTTTCACTGCCTGCGATCTCAAGATTTGGGGAAGCAGGTTATCTGCTCCGGAAACCTTTGCTTTTCATGGTTCTCAATCTCATCTCTATTTCAAGAAGCATTAACCCCTAGCTCCTCTCTTTGGCTACTTTTTTCAATTTTAAATGTGCTTCTTCTATTGCCCTGAGGAGCCGGTGAGCAAAGGCTTTCCTTTTTTCAGGAAGCCTCTGTCCTTCCCTCTTCTCTGCTTACATCCTGCTGACATTCCTATCAAGTCTGGATCTTCTGTGGGTGAACTTTTCTTCATACCATTGTACTGCGATCGATTTTCGTGCTAGCATTATACTGGCTGATATTTGCCTAGCTTGAAGTTGTTGGAAGAAAGCTGTATAGACAAGATGACTTATTGCTAAAAATTGAATTCCAAATGTGTCTTAGGAAACCTTTTTTTTGGGGAGGTGTAGATTTTAGGACAAACCTTCTTTTCATCTTTCATTGATTTCCTGTGGCTAGGCGAGCTTTACAGAGTTTCAGACTAATACCTGTTTTTGGAAATCAGCATTCATATTTGTGTAGGATTATTTTTAGCTCTACAATGTCTAATAATTCTTCTTCTCTGTATATATGGTAAGTATAGTTATTCTTAAGTGTTATGCCTGGGAAGTAGTATACAGCAGGACCCTTATAGGAATGTTCCTCAACTTTGATCAGTGTATAAAATTTATTTTCCTGGCACTGAATCATAGAGTTATGCTTTTAGGATATTGTCTGTCAGATTAATCATTTACTTGAGCAGACCATGTAATGCACTCCATTTTGGGATAGAGCTTGTGGCAAATATGCATTTATAAGTATAACATGATGTCAACTTAGTGCCAAGGAAAGTAAACCCATTTACTAAAACATTAATTCTTAGTCTCATTAATCCTGAGAGATTGTGGTCAAGGCAGAAAACAGTTTTCAAAGACACAGAGTGCTGCAAGGTGACTGACTGTAGTCAGACAACCATGGATACTTTTCTAGAAATGGAAAACATAGCTTTATTGTGATAGTTAATACTTTGTGAATATTGCATACTTTTTTATAATGCTATTTTGAGTCTTTTGATAGTTTCAAATATGTAATTGTGGAACTATAAGATGTGAAGACATACTCCGAACATAACAAGTTCTAATATGAAGCATATCTAAAGGGAAGGAGGCTTTACCAGGTTGTATATTTTGTGTTAAGGAAGGAGTGTCATTTTGCATTTTCAGTTACTCTTCAGAAATTCTATTCTGATTTCCCTTTAACTTTTTGAAGACAGGTGGCAATATACTTATAATTATTTCCAAGAATGGTACTAAGACTTTCTTAGGCATTTTCATACTTGTTTTTCCACTCCATAGTACTTTGGGCTTCCCTTTATTGAAACTTCCAGAGCTATTGCACTTGTGATATAATATAATTGGTTTTTGAATTTTATTGAGGGCCAGAGTTTCAGAAATGTACTTGATTAATTTATTCATTAAATATTCAGTAAGTGGTCATCACTCAAGGCCTGATAGGAAAGCTCCAAAAAGCCGAGATAATAAAACACCAGATACCCGTATAAATATTAAATAAACAAAGCATCAAAGATCTTTACACTGTTCTTTATAATCTAAATGCTCACCTTATTCAGAATGACAAAATTCCCTCATGGAAACAAGTCTCATGCTGGAAAATCTCTTGCATTTGTCACTTAAAAAAAAAGTCTCCTAGTGAGGTCATTGACCTCACTTAATGAAGCAACCAGGAACAAACCCGTTTGAAAATTATTCCCAAGGAACCAGAGAAAGAATGTTGATTAGACTTTCATCTGTACATTAGTTTTCTTTCTTTCTTTTTGACCAGAAGGGTGCACTATTGTATTTTATTTATTGCTTTGGGTGGGGGGAGAAAAAGAACACAATGATGTTCTTTATACAACTTAATTTATATGTCCTTGTAATTTACTTTTTTTTTCGTTTTTGAATTTTATTAGCATTCTAGTGTCCATTCCTGACTTCCTGGAAAGTTTTTTAGCCTTTTCTTGGTACCAGTTAGCCAACAGAAGGTTCACAGGAGGAATGGTACTGGCTTCTAAAAACCTGACTAAGCAATATTGTTTTACATTTTCTGATTTCCTCTCCTCTGAGAGAAGAGTTTATCACCTTTGTTACAGATGGGACTGGTTTGGCAGTAGTTGCCTCCAGATGCAGCGGTCTGGACTGTTCCCAACCTTAACATCTGGGATTCAGTTGGCTCATTCTCAATTTTATTTCCTGCTTTCCTGGTCTGAGGTTACTGTTATGGGTGTTAATTACACTCTGGCTCTGATGAGGACGAGATAGTCATCCTCTACTTGTCATTTAGGTCCTCCAAATTGTTACTATGATAGTAGATTTTCATAGTAAAGTGAGTGTGTGTTATACTTTCCCTAACCAGCTCTTTAAAAAACACACACACACAAACATTAAAAAAAAAAAAAAATCCTTTATTCTGTGAGCTTATTGCTAATGAATCACTTTAGATAGACCATGCAAGAAAATAGCAGGACACACAAATTTTTTTCTGAAACTTCGTTGGAGATAAAATTTCTGGTCCTAGTTGCACAGATATAGAAATTCATGCATGATGTCAGATTTCCAAGCTTGGAATTTACACAGTAGTCTTCTGGCAGTGTATTTTCAGTCCTTGGTGAGCAACATCATCTCATAGTTCTTCCAAGAATTTTTCCAAGTGTGCAATATCATGATTTTTAGCTAATAACATATGAAAATATGAAGGAATTGCTTTTAAAATAAGGACAAAGAAAATGGTAGTATCAAACCACAAGGATAATGTGGCAATAGGCTACCATAATCTTAACTATAAGATGTAAAGAAGAAAATTAGAAGAAAACATTATCTAGAGGAACCATATTGTTGCCTCAGGGTGGTAGTATTAAAGGAGATTTCTTTCTGCTTTTTGACACTTCTGTTGTATTCAAGTTATCTATATGAACATATGTTAAAATCATCATTTGAAAAGAGAAAGAAGAATAACTTTTCCTGCACAAACCAAAATAGTCAAAGCAATTTAATAGAAAGCCTCCCAACATCTCTTGTTACAAATCCCACATTTTAACATTTAAGGGCAAAAGTTTAAGAATGTAAATAGTCATATGTATTTATGGATTTAACATTTCAAAACCAGCTTAAATTCACCAATGTCCAATTTCTGCGGGAGGTTTTGCTCTGGGCACGTGGATATTGATTTGACACCTGAAGTTACCATCTTCACAGTACCCTCTGTCGTTGTTCAGTATTCTGTAACTACTGCTAGAGGGCTGACACTTATCTGACTACAGTTCAATACCATAGCAGATGTCACTTTTTTTTTTCCTCTCTTTTAGAAACTTTTGGTCAACTCTTGGACTAAATTAACCCAATCAGCTGATGACCCTGCAACATGTAAACCCAACTCAAGGAACTGAAAATATTTGAATCTAATGCTAATCAACCAGAGTCTTTTTATTTTAATTTTTAAAAGATTTTTTTAAAATTATTTTTTGGCTGTGGTGTGTCTTCATTGCCTTGGCAGGCTTTCTCTAGTAGAGGTGAGCGGGGGGCGCTCTTCACTGCGATGTGCGGGCTTCTTACTCTGGTGGCTTCTCTTGTTGCAGAGCTTGGGCTCCAGGTGTGAGGGCTTAGTAGGTGCAGTGCGAGGGCTCAGTGGTTGCAGCTCACAGGCCCCAGAGCACAGGCTCAGGAGTTGTGTCACCCAAGGCTTAGTTGCTGGGTGGCATGTGGGATCTTCCCGGATCAGGGATCGAACTTGTGTCCCTTTCATTGCAAGGCGAATTCTTAATCACTGGACCACTGGAAACCCCAGAGTCTCTAACACTCATGATTCTGTTTGTTTCTATTATTTTATTTTATTTTATTTTTAGGGTAAATGCGAGAGGTTTAAGTGTCTGCAGCTAGATAAGAGCAGCAATCCCTATTACTGGATGGTTGCCACCAGGTAGGTAGAGAGTAGAAAATTGATTTTCACAGTATGTGGACCCACTAAGTAGGGGTTTCTCAACTGGGACTAGGGTGAGGTGAGGAAGGCATTTGTCTCACTCTAGTCCCCAACCTGTGGAAAACTCTGAGAAAAGTTAACTTTTTTTTTGCCATGAAAATATGATTTTAGTTAATAGCTTGTGCTTATGTTTAAATACCAAAATAGATTGTAATAACAACTAACTCATCTAACCTGGAAGCTGACTTTTACAACATTTGGCAATTCAGGACCCAGCCAAAGGTCTCCAGGGCCACTCAATTCACTGTGACCTAGGTCATGCATTTTTCTCTGTAGGGAAAACCCCTCATGCTGTATTATGTTGTTTAGCATGTGGATCTATGTACATAGTTTGAATATCCTTAAGACTTTTACATGTGTTAATGGGTTGGTGGTTGGTATTCATGCTCTATTGGAAATATAATCATGGCCTCTAAGTCACAGGAGTAAAAATTCAAAATGGTGGAACTGTATACATTTAACACCATACTTTTTCTATATTGCCACATTGTATTTCATATGAAACTTCAATGTACCATTAATATATGTGCATTTAACTAGAAAATAATTTACATAACTGAAATTGTCACCAGTTTTTAGCTCTAACAAGTTTGAGGGGTACGAAGCTCTTCCATTAAAAGCAATGTGGCAGTATTTCTCCCCATCTTTTGCTTGGAGGTGGGAGTACAGTGGGCATATGAGACTCTAGGGGAATATGTTCAGGTTAAAAAAATAAATGGCACATACACTTCTTCACTCTAAGTTGAAAATCCCGAGAACAAAGTGCTATGGTACCTCATCTAAAATATATCATTTTTATTATTCATGTGTACCTAGCTTATCATTCATTACCTGATAGCAAGCAAAGAGCAGCTGTAGTTGTTCTTGTGTATTTCCTACTCCATTATGAGATTATGAGATGATTATCTTAGCCATTTTTTAGCCCCATAGCCTTAACTCTGAACTTCGCACACAACTGATACTTGATAAATATTTTAAAAATTATACTTGAGATATATAAATTAGTCAGAAGTTTACCAGAATAAAGAAAGATCTTTTAAATTTTAAAGGTATGTGAGGTATGAATTCAAGTGTGAATCAATAGGTGTGGAGTTGAGAGATTACAGGATGTGTTTGAAACTGGTGGTATGGGGCAGACTGTGTGCACAAGCTGTTCTCACACACTAACTAATAGAGATGGGAACATCCAGCAAAGTAGTTAGAACAGTGATGGGGATCCAGAAGCCAGCCATTCCAGTCTTCTCATGGTATTGTCTTTGTGATGTGTTTTGCCCCAAGCATTTATTTTCAGCTTACAAGTGTCTTTATATTTAAAGTGCATTTTCTATAGGCCATATATATTTGGTTCATTTTTCTTTGTAAACCATTCTGACTCTCTTTCCTTTTAAATTGGAGGGTTCAGTCAATTAATGTCATGAAGTAATTGGGATTAGATGTACCATTTCATGATTTGCTTTTTCAACTTGTTCACTTTATTTTTTTTAACTCTCTTCCTTTTTCCTGACCTTTTGGGGAATATTTCAAAGACTTTTCATTTAAAATTTCCTATTGACTTTTAAAAAAATGAAGTAGAGCTGATGTAATTATCATGTTAGTTTCAGGTGCACAATATAGTGATTCAACATTTAAATACATTGTAAAATGATCACTACAGTAAGTCTACTATTTGTCACCCTGAAAAATTATTGAAGTGTTATTGACTATATCCTTTATTCTATATATTACCTCTCTGTAACTTACTTTTGTTGTAACTGGAGTTTGTACCTTTTAATCCCTTTCCTCTGTTTCGCCCACCCCTCTACCTTTCTCCCCTCTAGCAACCATCAGTTTGTTCTCTTATCTGTGAGTCTATTTCTAATTTTGTTTTGTTTATTTTTTCTTATAAGTTTGACATATAAGTGCAATCATATGATACTTATCTTTCTCTGAAGTATTTCACATAACATAATGTCCTGTAGATCCATTCATGTTTTTGTAAATGGTAAGATTTCATTCTTTTTTTATGGTTGATATTCCACTTATCTTGTTTATCCATTCATCTATGGACACTTAAATTGTTTCTTCATCTTGGCTATTATAAATAATGCTGCAGTGAACTAAAGTGGTTAAGAACCCACATGCTAATGTAAGAGACATAAGAGATGTGGGTTCAATCCCTAGGACGGGAAGATCCTCTGGAGGAGGACATGGCAACCTGCTCCAATATTCTTGCCTGGAGAATCCCATGGGCAGAGTCATGGGCTACATACAGTCCATAGGGTTGCACAGAGTTGGGCATGACTGAAATGACTCAGTACAAATGCACACACGAACATAGGGTTGTATATATCTTCTCAAATTAGTGTGTTTCTTTTCATTAATAACCAGAAGTGGAATTACTGGATCAGAGTATTCTATTTTTAATTTTTTAAGGACTTCATACTGTTTCCATAGTGGCTGTACCAATTTATATTCTACCAGATGTGCACAAGAATTCCCCTTTTTCCACATCCTTGCCAATACCTGTTATTTGTTGTCTTTTTGATGATAGTCATTCTGATGGGTGTGACATTACATATCATCATGGTTTCTTGTTTTTTTTTTTTTTTTTTTTTTTTTTGGNATGGTACCTCCTTGTGGTTTTGATTTGCATTTCTCTGATAATGAGTGATGTTGAGCATCTTTCCATGTGTATATTTTTGAAATTGTCAGTTGCTTCATTTTTCTCCCATTCTGTCATTTCATCTTCCTTATAATTTCCTTTGTTGTGCAGAAGCTTTTAAGTTTAATTAGGTCCCATTTGTTTATTTCCATTACCCTGGGAGGTGGGTCATAGAGGATTCTGCTGTGATTTATGTTGGGGAGTGTTTTGCTTATGTTTTCCTATAGGAGTTTTATAGTTTCTGGTCTCACATTTAGATCTTTAATCCATTTTGAGTTTATTTTTGTGTATGGTGTTAGAAATTGTTCTAGTTTCATTCTTTTACAGGTGGTTGACCAGTTTCCCAGCACCACATGTCAAAGAGATTGTCTTTTCTCCATTGTATATTTTCACCTCCTTTGTCAAGATAAGCTGTCCATAGGTGCATGGATTTATCTCTGGGCTTTCTATTTCGTTCCATTGATCTATATTTCTGTCTTTGTGCCAGTACCATACTGTCTTGATGACTCTAGTTTTGGGGGCTCAATAGTTATGGCACATGAATGTATTTGCCCTGTGGCATGTGGGATCTTTCCAGATCAGCGATCAAATTGGTATCCCCTGCATTGCAAAGCAGATTTGCAACCACTGGATCACCAAGGAGAGCTCTCCATCTCTATTTTAAACNTCTAGTTTTGGGGGCTCAATAGTTATGGCACATGAATGTATTTGCCCTGTGGCATGTGGGATCTTTCCAGATCAGCGATCAAATTGGTATCCCCTGCATTGCAAAGCAGATTTGCAACCACTGGATCACCAAGGAGAGCTCTCCATCTCTATTTTAAACATAGTACAAGCATTGTGAGAGAGGACACTCACTTTTTGTAAGATAGTGGATCGGACTGTGTCACACTGTGACTTTTTCTTATCATTTATTCCTGGGTTCCTGAATCCAAGTGAGTAATGAGTAAAGAAATCCCTTTTAGGGACATAACTAGACCAATTAATTCTTCCTTTGCTTTATTACTTCCCCCAAACAATCCAAGTTTATCTTTTTTCCTGAAACCAGAGCCAGACCTGTTTATAGGCCTTTTCTCACCACCCACCCGCCCCTTGTGGCCACCAGGCGCAGCACAATAGACCAGGGCTGAGTATGGATGTGAGAGTTGGACTGTGAGGAAGGCTGAGCACCGAAGAGCTGATGCTTTTGAACTGTGGTGTTGGAGAAGACTCTTGAGNCTTTTTTTTTTTTTTTTTTTTTTGTGTGTGTGTATGCTGTGTGTCTTGTGGGATTTTAGTTCCCCTAGCAGGGATTGAACCTGAGCCCTCAGCAGTGAGAGTACAGAGTCCTAACCACTGGACTGCCAGGGAATGCCCCTAATCATGGTTTTGATTTACCTTTCCCTGATGGTTAGTGATGTTGAGCCTCTTTTCATGTATCTATTGGCCATGTGTCTCTCTTTGGAAAAATGTTTATTTGGGTCATCTGCCAATAATGTAGATGGGTAGAGTCAACATTGGCACCTGCCTGTCCCAGACCAGCAAAGTAGAGGTGAGTTAAAAAAATTGGGGCTACTATTCCCTTAGTATCTAGAGAAAGTTCCGACAGATCCCTGCCCCTTTGGCACATGGCCTAAAATTAGTCAATGAGTCTCCTTCAGGTATGACTCAAGTGCTTTTCAAACTGCCACCTCTGTGCTGGGACTTGGAATCCGTGATGTATATAGAACAGCCTTTTGGAATTTTTGCATATACTTTTAAGAGTGGAGTCTCAGTGTGCTAAAGTCCTCTAGCTCTCCCAGCTATAAGCTCCATTGATTTTTAAAGCCAGACATCATGGAGACATTGTCTTCCTGGAATAAGTGCCTGATGTATTGGGTTGGCGAAAAGTTCATTTGAAATTAGGATGTTACAGAAAAATTAGGATGTTACCTGAATGAACTTTTTGCCCAACACAATAACTTGTTCCTCAGGGAGAACTTCTGAGACTGTGCTAGCCCTGCTGTCTGTGTGTTGCCTTTCGAAGGTCCTGGCCAGACTGCCCCTCTGCCCCTCCTCCCCATCTCAGTGAGGCTCTTTCCTTTTGTCCTTAGTTGCAGAAAATCTTTTCTTCGAGTCTTCAGGTCTTCTCAGATAGTTACTCTGGGTGTAGTTGTAGTTCTGGTATGTGGGTGGGAGGAGATGATCCCAGGAACTTCCTGCTCAATCAGCTTGTCCCCCTCCTCCCCAGATAGTATCAACTTTTCTCCTGTTGATTTTTTTAAAAATTATTTATTTATTTACTGTATTGGTTTTGCCATACATCAACATGAATCCACCACGGGTGTACATAAGTTCCCACGCCTGAACCCCCCTCCCACCTCCCTCCCCATACCATCCCTATGAATCATCCAGCGCACCAGCCCCAAGCATCCTGTATCCTGCATCGAACCTAGACTGGCGATTTGTTTCTTATATGATATCATGCATGTTTCAATGCCATTCTCCCAAATCATCCTGCCCTCTTCCTCTCCCACAGAGTCAAAAAGTCTGTTTTGTACATCTGCGTTTCTTTTGCTGTCTCACATACAGGGTTATCGTTACCATCTTTCTAAATTCCATATATATGTGTTAGTNTCTGACATTATTGCCCTTCAGCTTCAAGAAATTTTGTGAGAATTTACAGTAATGGAAATCTGACAGTAAGAGTTTTTTTTATTTTTCTTTTATCTGAAAGTATCTCTATTTTATCTTCATTTTTGGATATTTTTGCTGGATATAGAATTTTGGCTTAACAGATTTTGTTTTCCTTTTTCTCCCCAGCACTGTAAAATTGTTGTTCCACTTTTTTTCTGGTTTGTGTGGTTTCTAATGGGAAGTCAGCTATTAATAGTGTAATTCATTTTTCATCTCTATATAATGTGACTTTTTCTCTTACCTATCAGATGTGCAGTTTAACTTTAGTTTTTGAAAGCTTAACTACAATAAGCCTCAATATAGGCTTCTTTGTTTTCACTCTGCTTGGTATTCATTTAGCATATTGTATCTAGAAATTCTGCCAGTCATGAAACTGAGAAATTTTAAGCCATTATTTTAAAAATTTCTTTCTGCTTTATTTTCTCTCTCCTCTGTCATGATTTCATTCACACATAGCTAAGATTGTTTGATTTTATCAAGCATGTCTCTGAGGTTCTGCTCTTTGTTTTCGGATTTTTTCCCCTCTGTTATTCTTTCCATTGGACAATTTCTACTGATTTGTTTTCAAGTTTACATACACTTTCCTCTGTCATCTCCATTTGATTGTCAACTGAGTCAATTGAATACTTTGTTTCAGATACTATATTTTTCAGCTCTCAGTTTTCCACTTGGTTCTTTTAATTTTTCTATTTCTCTGATTTCCTTTATTTTTTCTGAGCACATTTTGTCTTGCTTCATTTAGACTCATTATAATAACCATCTAAAAATTCTTGTCTAAAATTGTAATTAAAAAGGATACATTCACGCCTATGATCACAGCAGCACTATTCACAATAGCCAAGTCATAGAAACAACCTAAATGTCCATGGACAGATGCGTGCGTAAAGATGATGTGGTACATGCATATAACAGAATAGTACTCAGCCATAAAAAGAATGAAATAACGCCAATGACCTGGATAACCAGGATGGTGTGATCACTCGCCAAGAGCCGGACATCCTGGAGTAAGAAGTCAAGTGGGCCTTAGGAAGCATCACTACAAACAAAGCTAGTGGGGGTGATGGAATTCCAGCTAAGCTATTTCAGTTCCTAAGAGATGATACTGTTAAAGTGCTACACTTAATATGCCAGCAAATTTGGAAAACTGAGCAGTGGCTCAGTGAAAAAGGTCAGTCTTCATTCCACTCCCACAGAAAAGAAGTACTAGAATGTTCAAACTACAGTACAATTGCACTTACTTCCCAAGCTAGCAAGGTTATGCCTTTTCTGAATTTTCATTATTATAAATAATTCTTTTAGCTAAATATCCATGTTCACATGATTGTGTAAGTTAAGTATTAATTGAAAGAATTATTTTATTAGAATGAATCTCTAGCAATGATTTTTTTTCATTAAAGATACATACATTTCAAACTATGGTGTTAGANTTCATTATTATAAATAACTCTTTTAGCTAAATATCCATGTTCATATGATTGTGTAAGTTAAGTATTAATTGAAAGAATTATTTTATTAGAATAAATCTCTAGCAATGATTTTTTTTCATTAAAGATACATACATTTAAAACTATGGTGTTAGAGACGACTTGAGAGTCCCTTGGACTAGAAGGCTGAAGGTGAAGGTGAAGTCGCTCAGTCATGTCTGACTCTTTATGACCCCGTGGACTGTAACCTACTAGGCTTCTCCATCAATGGGATTTTCCAGGCAAGAATACTGGAGTGGATTGCCATTTCCTTCTCTAGGGGAATCTTCCCAACCCAGGGCTCGAACCCAGGTCTCCCGCATTGGAGGCGGACGCTTTAACCTCTGAGCCACCAGGGAAGCCCGTCCCTTGGATCAGAGATCAAACTAGTCAATCTTAAAGGAAATCAATCCTGAAAATTCATCGGAGGGACTGATGCTGAAACTGAAGCTCCAATACTTTGGCTACCTGATGCAAAGAGCCAACTCACTAGAAAATACCCTGATGCTGGGAAAGATTGAAGGAAGGAGGAGAAGGGGATGACAGANAAGGAAATCAATCCTGAAAATTCATCGGAGGGACTGATGCTGAAACTGAAGCTCCAATACTTTGGCTACCTGATGCAAAGAGCCAACTCACTAGAAAATACCCTGATGCTGGGAAAGATTGAAGGAAGGAGGAGAAGGGGATGACAGAGGATGAGATATTTGGATGGCATCACCTATGCAGTGGATATAAGCTTGAGCAAACTCTGGGAGATGATGAAGGACAGGGAGGCCTGGCATGCTGCAGTCTGTGGAGTCACAAAGAGTAGGACATAACTGAGTGACTGAACAACAATATACATTTTAAACAACTTAAATAGTTTAACAAATTATCCTCCATAGAAATTTTACTTATTTATTCTAGTGCAGTGTTTGTAGTAGACTGAATAATAGACCCCAAAGGTATCAAGTCCTAATTCCTGGAACCCATAGTAATATTATATTTGGTAAAGTGGTCTTTGCAGATGTGATTAAATAAAGGTCCTGAGGTGGAGAGATTGTCCCAAATTATCCAGGTGGACCATAAATGCAATTATAGGTATTGGAAACCTTCTTGCAAATGCATTTTTGTGTCTTAATGTTCTTATTAGGGGAGATTCTGAGGCATAGGAGTGCTAGGGGAAAGTCTTTAGATATTTTTGTTTTGTTTTGTAATCAATAATGGCTCAAATTTTATTGGTCAATCATTCAACTTTTTCAAAAATTGATTGAAATATAGTTGATTTACAAGGTATTTTACTTTATATAAGTGCTGCTGGACTGTTTGAAAAAAGCTACCAAGTAATATTTTCATCAATAATGAGAAATAAATCCATTTTCCTCTCATCTTTGCTTTTTCACTGGATAGAAAATAACATTTTATTGATTATTGTTTTGAGGTTTAGCATCTTTTTATATGTTTGCAGCCTTTTGACTTTTCTCTGTATANAGTGCTCTGATAACCCAGCCCAATGGCCGACTGATACATGCTTAAAGACCTGAGGGATCAGTTACTGCCAGTTAAAGAGCTGGTCTCTTCCTTAGGCACTTGTCACGCTGCAGATAGAAACACTTTTTGTGGGGCTTCCCTGGTGGTCTAAGATTCTGTGCTCCCAATGCTGGAGGCCTGGGTTTGATCCCTGGTCAGGGAACTAGATCTCGCCTGCCACAGCTGAGTTCACATGCCTCAACTAAAGATCCCACACGTGGTAAACAAGACCCCGCACAGCGCCACCCCCCCCCAAAAAAAAAAAGCCCACCACTGCCACAAGCACAGAGATGGGAAATGCATTCTTCACTGTGAGAAGGAAGCCTATAAAATGTTATCTTTTCCCCTTGACTCTGTTGATGACTTTGTAAATGCTGTTTCTTCTGACTAAAATGCTGTTCCTCAGCTTTGGAGCTTGGTGAAATCCTATTCATCCATCACTACCCAGCACTTTTTAAAAAAAAATTAAATTTATTTTTAATTGAAGGATAATTGCTTTACAGAATTTCATTTTCTGTCAAATATCAACATGAATCAACATGAACATGAACATAGATACACATATAGCTCTCCCTCTTGAACCTCCCTCCCACTTCCCTCCCCATTCCACTCCTCTAGGTTGATACAGAGCCCCTGTTTGAATTCCCTGAGACATACACTGAATTCCCATTGGCTATCTATTTTACATATGGTAATGTGACCAACCTAGATAGTATATTCAAAAGCAGAGACATTACTTTGCTGACTAAGGTCCGTCTAGTCAAGGCTATGGTTTTTCCAGTGGTCACGTATGNCTGTAACCTACTAGGCTTCTCCATCAATGGGATTTTCCAGGCAAGAATACTGGAGTGGATTGCCATTTCCTTCTCTAGGGGAATCTTCCCAACCCAGGGCTCGAACCCAGGTCTCCCGCATTGGAGGCAGACGCTTTAACCTCTGAGCCACCAGGGAAGCCCGTCCCTTGGATCAGAGATCAAACTAGTCAATCTTAAAGGAAATCAATCCTGAAAATTCATCGGAGGGACTGATGCTGAAACTGAAGCTCCAATACTTTGGCTACCTGATGCAAAGAGCCAACTCACTAGAAAATACCCTGATGCTGGGAAAGATTGAAGGAAGGAGGAGAAGGGGATGACAGAGGATGAGATATTTGGATGGCATCACCTACGCAGTGGATATAAGCTTGAGCAAACTCTGGGAGATGATGAAGGACAGGGAGGCCTGGCATGCTGCAGTCTGTGGAGTCACAAAGAGTAGGACATAACTGAGTGACTGAACAACAATATACATTTTAAACAACTTAAATAGTTTAACAAATTATCCTCCATAGAAATTTTACTTATTTATTCTAGTGCAGTGTTTGTAGTAGACTGAATAATAGACCCCAAAGGTATCAAGTCCTAATTCCTGGAACCCATAGTAATATTATATTTGGTAAAGTGGTCTTTGCAGATGTGATTAAATAAAGGTCCTGAGGTGGAGAGATTGTCCCAAATTATCCAGGTGGACCATAAATGCAATTACAGGTATTGGAAACCTTCTTGCAAATGCATTTTTGTGTCTTAATGTTCTTATTAGGGGAGATTCTGAGGCATAGGAGTGCTAGGGGAAAGTCTTTAGATATTTTTGTTTTGTTTTGTAATCAATAATGGCTCAAATTTTATTGGTCAATCATTCAACTTTTTCAAAAATTGATTGAAATATAGTTGATTTACAAGGTATTTTACTTTATATAAGTGCTGCTGGACTGTTTGAAAAAAGCTACCAAGTAATATTTTCATCAATAATGAGAAATAAATCCATTTTCCTCTCATCTTTGCTTTTTCACTGGATAGAAAATAACATTTTATTGATTATTGTTTTCTCTTATTTTGAATGAGGTTTAGCATCTTTTTATATGTTTGCAGCCTTTTGACTTTTCTCTGTATAAACTATCTTTCTATATTTCTTGCCCATTTTTCTATTGGGATATTGATCTTTTCCATTAATTTAGAAAGATCTCTGTGTTATAGATATTAACCTTCCATTTCTCACTTCTGTTGCCAATATATCCTCACATCTCTCTGATGTGAGACTCTGTTTATGTTATCTTTTTGCATAACATAAAGATATTTTTGTGGACTCTGTTTATGTTATCTTTTTGCATACAAATGTTTAACAGTTATCTATGGTGCAGGTTCACCTATCCTTCTATTGTTAGTCGCTCAGTCATGCCCAACTCTTTGCATCCCCATGGACTGTAGCCCACCAGGCTGCTCTGTCCATGGGATTCTCCAGGCAAGAATACTGGAATGAGTAGCCATTCGTCTCTCCAGGTGATCTTCTGGACCCAGTCTGCTGCACTGCAGGAGGACTCTTCAGTGTCTCAGCCACCAGGGTAGCCTGGATTTTTTTGGCCATCCTGCATGGCTTGTGGGATATTAGTTCCCCACCAGGGATTGAACCTGTACCCTTGGCAGTGAAAGCACAGAGCTTTAATCCCTTGACCAACAAGGAATTCCCCCATCCTTTTTTTTTAATCTCTGGGTTTTCTTCCCCTATTATTAACCCTCTAGATTAAATATGTAGTCTCTTAGATTTATTGCATTTTATTTTTTTGTATTTTAGTTTTTATATGAATTTTATTTTTATTTAAGTTGCAATAAATAAAGAGAGAAGTCCTCCTGCATTTTCTTCCAGATGTATAGCCAGTTAGGTCTATATCATTTAAACCTTCCATTCTTTCCTTACTAAAGTGAAATGATGATATATATTTAATCCTCTCTAAATATAGAGAGATCAGGTTGTAGATGCTCTATCTGTTACACTAATCTCCCAGTGAATATTTCAGTGCTGCTATGATACTATTTTGATATTTATTTATTTTTTAACTTTATTCTACTTTACAATACTGTATTGGTTTTGCCATACATCGACATGAATCCACCACAGGTGTATACGAGCTCCCAATCCTGCTATTTTGATTTTGATAGAACAGAAGTAAGCTCTAACATGTGGTCAGACATGTCATCTCTTCTTCATATTTTTCTTAGTTTCTTTTGGACTTTAAAAAAAATATTCTTTCAAGATTAAAAAAATAATTATTATTTCGTTCCCATAGGTCTTAGTTGAGGCACTGGAGAACTTCATTAGGTCATTTGGGATCTTTCTTTGTGGCACAGGGGCTCCAGAGCACACAGGCATGATAGTTGTGGCTCAGGCGTAGTTGCTCCACAGCATTTGGGATCTTAGTTCCTCCACCAAGGATCAAACACAGGCCCTCTGCATTGTAATGTGGACTCTTAACCACTGGACCACCAGAGAAGTCCCTGAACTTTTTTTTTTTCCCTTCTTAGGTCTAAAGGAGAAGAGGGCATAGAGGATAAGATGGTTAGATAGCATCACTGACTCAATGAACATGTGCATGACCGAATTCTGGGAGACGGTGAAGAAACGAGAAGCCTGGCATGCTACAGTCCAGGGGCCACAAAGTGTCAGACTCCACTGAGCGACTGAACAACAACAAACTTAAGGTAAGTGAATCTAATTAAAAAGCCCTTTCATCTCAGTTTCAGTTGCATTCAATTTATATATTAATTTTTGGAGTTTGTTGGTAATTCTGTCTTCTCATTGAAGCACATGATTCTCCATTTATTCAGAGATATTGACTTCAGTGTAATTTACATATCAAGCTCTTTGCTAAATATTTCATTAATTTTAGTAGTAGTTTACTAGACTTTCTTAGGTTTTTAAGGTATACAATCCTATAATCAACCAAAACAGGTATCATTTCCTTTTCCCCTATATTTATATTTATTATTTTATTTTCTTGCTGTGTTTTATTCTCTTAAATCTTCAAGTTAATATTAAATACTAAATATAATAACAGGCAGTCTAGCTACTGACTTTAATTAAAGTGGGTTTAGTGTTGCATAATTTAGGATAATATTTAAAGTTACTGAAATATAACCTTTATTATGATTTTGCTTTTGTGTTACTAATGGCAGCTTAATTTTATCTTAGGCTCTTTTAGTAAATATTGGTATGATTATGGTGTTTTTCCCCTTTAATTTAATGGTGTGATGAATTTACAGATTTTTTTATGTTCAGCCACTGTTGCATTCCTAGTATATACCTTAGTTGGTTATATGTTATTGTTATCCTTAGGTTACAGTGTTGAATTCAGTTGCTAATATGTTCTTTTACATTTTTGCCTTCACTTATGTGTTAAATTGGTTTGCAGTTTTCTATTTAGAATGGCACTCAGTTATTTAATAACATGAACTGAGGAAACATTCTTTGGAGAAATAGTCTTTATCCTACATTTGTAATAGTTTTCATCACCCTGGAATAAACTCTTCTATATCTAGTTGTGCTTAGCTGTGACCCTGTCTAGTCCAGGTAACTTTTCAATATCATTTTAATTGTAAATTTGATTTCCTTTATGAATTTTTTTTGCTATGATGTTATTTCATACCTTCAAATAAAGGCATTTTATGTTGCGTGCATACATTTTTCTGTGTCNGCTGTGACCCTGTCTAGTCCAGGTAACTTTTCAATATCATTTTAATTGTAAATTTGATTTCCTTTATGAATTTTTTTTGCTATGATGTTATTTCATACCTTCAAATAAAGGCATTTTATGTTGCGTGCATACATTTTTCTGTGTCTAATGGATTTGGAGTATAAAGAGTTCTCTTTCTCATTGCTTTCTAGATAATTTTTATCTTACCTTTGATTTCTTATGAGACTTAAGAGTTATATATAGGTATGTGCATCTTAATTTCCACATGATGAATATTACTTTAATCTCTCCATCGTAGTTTATTTCCAGTAGTATTTGGTTTTGGTCAGAGAAGGTAGCTTGCACAAATTCTAATTTTAAAACATCCATTAAAAATATTTTATAAGGGACTTCCTTGGGGATCCAGTGGTTAAGAATTTGCATTCCCACTGCAAGGGGAACAGGTTCGATCCCTAATCAGGGAACTAAGATCCCACATGCTCATGCAATGTGGCCAAATTTGTTTTTGTTGTTGTTCTTAAAGGTTTTGTTAATCAAGTGGCATCAAATTTTGTGAATGCAGATATTTACTCATCAAGTATTTATGAAACTCAGCTTCATTACAGGCTCTTTTCTTTGTCTGGAAATATAGTAGTGACCAGCACATATATATATATATATATGTCTTGCTTTATAAAGTTTACATTTTAGTTAAATGACANTTAGAAAAAGATCTGATGATTGAATACTGATTTTTTAAATGATTTTATGGGGGTTTTTAAGCTTTCTCCTGATTATTATGAACTCCAGTGAAGAGATTAATTCAGTTCCTATGATTTGTTTCCTTGTCTTGACTTCATAAAAATCACAGGAATACAATAATATACTTATACATCCCCTGGGCTTGAAAATGCCCAGTAATTACAAGTGATTCACGAGAGCAGCTTAATGTGTAAGGGATTGCATTGTGCTCCATAGCAAGCTGTCATTTATTAAGTTTTAAAAATGCTTTTGGAAGGGATATAATGGGCTCATCAATTAAAAGTGTGTTTGGAAAAACAACAACAAAAACTCCAGGGCTGTCAGTAGTAATTCTTCTCCCCCCAAACCCTGGTTTTTGGAGCTGCCAGCTTGCATGTGGGTCTGGAGTGCGTGCTCTCCTTTCCTAATGTAGCCTGATGGTGGTGGTTCCACCTGAGGGGCACCGTGCAGGCCTCACTCAGTGCCAAGTGCAGTTCAGATGGCCCAGCCTTCCAGGGCTTCTCCTTCACAGGCTGGCCATTCATCATCCGATTAGAGCAAGGTTACCAAGTTGACATGTCCTAGCTAACACGCCTGATGTCGCGCTGGAGATGCGCTGGGTCTCCTCGGGCAGCTGGGTGGCTGTCCACATTACTAATGCTCAGCCCTGCCGCAGACAGATGGCTGAGTGCGGTCTTCTAGGGGAACTCGGCACTCCTGTGGCAACCGATGCTTCCAACACACAGCTTCTAAAAGTCCTTTTCCTCTGGCGTAACCCAGAAGAGATCTTCTTCATAATGTGAGTGGGATAGTTTGCTTTTCCCTCTTCTCTTTGCAGACAAAGCAGGAAATGCCTGTTTTCCAGGCTTCCTGTCTTTCTGCAGACTGGATTTACACCTGAAGCTCCTGCTTCTTACTTCCTGAAACAGACCAAGGCTACACCATGCCTGCTCTGCTGGATCCTCTGTGGCTTTCTCTGCCCTCTCCTTGCTTGATGCTTTCCTGGGAAGCAGTCTGCCTCTTCCCACAGCTAACCTTTCCATCAGCATCCTGCATCGCGTGGTTTCCTGAGGGACCTAAATCCTTGTCTGCTGCTTGGACACGTAGCCACTTTCCAATCTTCTGCTGCTAACTCAGCCTCCCCATGAATTCCTTCCTCCCAGCTTATCATAGATCCATCTCTTCCATCTTGAAACACTTCTTTGCCCCACACTATGTAGCTGGTAAATGTTGGTTGATTTCTGTCTCTTGATTCATAGCCAAATATTTTCTTTTCTTTACCTCTGTTTCCTCTTACATCCTTGTCTTTGCAGTCTGGCACCTATGCCCTATACTCCATTGAAAATTATCTGTCTCTCTACCCTCTTAGACAAATTCTCCACTCTTTCCTGAGCTCTTCCTGGTTCACGTTATATTGGACACTTGATTACCACCGCCCCCACACACCCCCAATTTAAAACACATTTTCACCTAGTTTCTAGGTTTTCTGCCTTGAAAATCCTCCATACTCTCTCATCTCTCTTGACTTTACCCGTCTAAATTATTATAATTATCTTGTATAGTCAATGACGACTACAAGTGATATTATGCTCTCTCTCATCGAGCTCAAGTACACACACTCCATGTTAGTTATTCTTGTTCCTGCACACACTACTTACATATTTAGCTTGTTTTTATTTTTTAAAATTTTATTGGAGTACAGTTGATTTATAATGTTGTATTACTTCCAGGTGTACAACAAAACGAATCAGTTATATGTATACATATATCCCACCCTCACCCCCCCCTTTTTTTTTATTGCACTAGACGGAATACAATGGCAAGTAAGGCAGATGGATTCCTGCCTTCATGGCACTTGGAGTCTGGTATGAGAAACCAGTGTTAAGCAAGTAATCAGACAAGTAAGAGTCCAAATGCAACTGGAGTAGGGCTTTGAAGGAGTAGAATGAGATATGCTGAGAGAATAACATGTGGGAAAGGAGATGGGGAGAGGGATCTAACTTAATTAGTTAGATCAACAACTTAATTAGTTAGATCAGGAACTTGTCTATGGGAGGTCAGAGGAAAGGTGAGTTGAGTTGAAATCTGAAGTTTGGTTAGATGTTAATTAGGTGCAAGGGTGAGTGAAGAGTTTTATGAGCATCAGAAACAATGTGTACGAAGGCCCTCTGGTGCAAGAAATCAAGAAAAGCCAAGAGTTGAGCAGAGACCTGAACATTCGGGGTTTGCAGACCATAATGAAAGATTTGAAAAGGGTAGAGGAGGGAGTCATGATCAGACTTGTCTTTTGAAAAGATCCTGCTCATTTAGCCTGCTTTCACAGAGTCAATCACCTTTCACTGAGCACACATTTTTGAGACATACCAGGGAAGAGGATGGGCTGAACTAGTTATGGTGAATGCAAGGCCTGTGGAGAGTTTTCAGTGAAGAAGCATATGGCCCCAGGGAATCGGCTTAACAGATGTTGTCAATAAGGCAGGGAGGGGGAGAAGTGCTGTGATTTATCCAGGTTTCTCTGGGGACCTCTCTTAGACTCAGCTTCTCTGGTTGTGTTATCACCCTGATGTGATATTCAAGAACGACAGCGGGGACCAAGAGAAGGAGGTGGTGGTAGCTGTGTGCAGGTTGCTGTGGGTAATTGGAGGTAAAAAAGGAAAAGTGGCTCACCTAATTGCATTTCTAAATTACAACCATTGTTCAATTCCTTTCTTAAAAGTACTTGGTGCGTTCAAGAAGAAAAGGCCTTCTGGAGTTGGAGGAACGATGTAGTGGGGGCAGAGCGAGATGGATGTATATAATACTCATGTCCCTTCACTCAGAGTGTTATGTTTATAAGTGCAGATTTGAGTGGCTTGCTCAATTATTTTCACTGCGTGCATGCTAACAGTAATAAACTTGGAAAACTGAAACACATGAGTCTCCAGTAATTGTTTTTTAGATAGTGTAATAATTCACGATAATTGCTTGCAAAGCATTTCCCCCTGCTTTGTCTACAGGGGTAAATACATTAAAGCCACATTCTTGTATACTATTTTACAATCTATTAGCATAATAACCCCTTGTAAAATAAGCCCTGCTGCTGTAGGAAAGTGTGTGATATTGGTCCATTAGACACGTTTATCTTATATATCAATATAAGCAGCTAATGGCGCTATTTATGGGCATCATCTTAGCCTGGTATATGTTTGTTACCAACTAATAGATCCAGGGCATGAGGTGCTGTTTGATAAAAAGTTATCCAATGCTAACAACCAGCATGACTCTAGCCTCTTGCCTGAAAATTGCTTTCAGCCCCATGTGAATGGAAAAGTCATCTTGATAGATTTAGCTGCAAGCCAAGTTATAACCAATGTTCACAGAATATAATCAAATTAGATCTTAAAGCCTTTAATTTCATCATTAGCATGTATTATTTCTTCCTCAAACCATGTAATTAAATAACATATTAGGAATAGATTTTTCCCCCTTTTATACATTTATTATGTAACCAGGGTTAAATTTAGAGCTCTGTTATGATACACATCTGCTTATTCTTAAATTAGAGTAGCTTTAATGATACCTGAAGAATCAGAAAAGTAATTGGTTAACTCAACTAAGGGAGTTCGTGGCAAATAAAATATCATTATGTTTACCCAAGCACTGTTATAATCTTAAAGTTGCATAATTAGCTAAATTATACAGAGGGAAATTAGACACTCATTATTTACTTTTCGTGGACATTTTGTGGATTTGCACACAAATTTTTGCCACACACATTAGATTAATTCTTCTTAAGGTTTACATCTGGTTTACCACAAGTCCAGAATGTCTGAATAAATGCTGTTTTCCAATTCCCAGTTAGCAATAAGAAGCCCATAATTTTGCAATTATGAAGCAGCAATTGCTGTGCAGAACAGAGGGTATGTGGGCTATACACAGAGGTAGCGCATCAGATTCTGTTACTGCTGAGGGTGCAGATGGGCCCAGGTAGACTGGTCTGGGTCTCTGAGAAGGTTCTCCTCTTGAGGCTTCCTCCCCTTTCAGTTGTCCCTCTTCCCATTGCAAACAGGACTTGCTGCTGGGCCTGACCAATGAATTCCCAAGAAGCTGGTTGCTCAGTGTTTGATTCCTAGCTGCAAGTCAGAATCACCCATGAAGTTTTAAGCAGTATGAAGGCCTTCCATACCCCTCCACTCCCACCCTGCCCCAGTTGAATTCAATGGGTAACCTGAGTTGCACTCACATTAGGAGCTCCCTCAAGGGTAGAGGATGAGTGGCAGAGGCCTGCTGTCTCCTTCCTGACTGCAGAGCCAAATGGCACACTTCCACTGGGCCTAGACCCACCTTCTGGGAGCTGCAGGTTACTGGTCATACCTGACACACACACATGATAAAGCAAATCAGCTTAAGATGTTACTTTCTAGGTGCCAGAGAGAATTTTCTCACTCTGTTGACAGATATTTAATGAATGCTTACTTGCTGGGTTCCAGGAACTCTTATAGAGTAGGAGATATAATAGTGAAGATAACAGGCATTTTAGAGGGGAACCTAGTTCGGGAAATGGAAAAAAAGAAATAAAGGAAAATGCATAGAAAATAGCAAGTCATTTCCTAGAAAGGAAGCAGACATGAAGTGAAGATAAGAATAGAGATTTCATGTCTTTCTTACAGAGACTCTCTCCTGGAGGTGGAGCTCTGGTCATTGGAAGACATTCTAGTAGGAGCCAGGCCTGTCCAAGAAACTCATTCTAAACAGCCAGGGGCAGAATCCTACTCTCTTATTTTGCCTTTTCATTAAATATACTTACGTTTTTATCATGTCTGTTTTATGAGAACATTAGAATAATTTGCTTTTCCTGAAAGGACCTTTTTCCATGTCCATTTGACGTCTCCCTTAGATGTTAATGATTTGCATACTTGGGGGGTGGGGTGCTCCCATGTCTCCATCTACTTAAGTGGCAGGTTGGATTTCGATTTTGTCTGCAAAGAGCAGCCACCTGAAAAAAAAAGAAATCTCAACTTATAAAATGTCCCCTCCTTCTCATTATTCCTTTGTCCCTGGCCCTCAACAGAGCTGAAGCTCCTAGAATCAGGTTCCTTTTTCCGAAGACCCCCTTTAGGGCACAGGACAGCAAGGAGATCAAACAAATCAATCCTAAAGGGAATCAACCCTGAATGCTTATTGGAAAGACTGATGATGAAGCTGAAGCTCCAATACTTTGGCTACCTGATGTGAAGACCCAACTCATTGGAAAAGATCCTGATGCTGGGAAAGATTGAGGGCAGGAGAAGGGGGTGACAGTGGATAAGATGGTTGGATGGCATCGCTGACTCAATGGACATGAGTTTGAGCAAACTCCAGACAATGGTGAAGGTCAGGGAAGCCTGGCGTGCTGCAGTCTATGGGATCGCAGAGTCAGACATGACTTAGCAATAACAATCCATGGAAGTAGAGTAACAGTGTTCTCAAGGGCTTCTCCCTACTCATGCAAGGGAGGTCCTTGGTGCCAAAATTATTGACACTGCCCCATTTTCTGCCACCTTGAATGAATATATTTTAAATGGGATTAGTTTGCGAGTCCTTGGCTTGATTTATAATATAGTTTCTATTCAGATGTGCTAATACTGTTTATCTCCACAAAATAAATAGTAAAATTGCATGTGAGCTTCACATTAAATTTTTATTTATGCTGTTACAATTTTATTTCTGTTGAGTTATATTCACTTTTCAGACATCAGGCTGAAATAAGAGCTCATAGGCAAATAAAAATAGCTATTACTCCAGTTTCTCTTGATTGTCTCCTTAAGATGTTACTCTGGGCTTATACCTTGTTCACACACAGTCTATGTAATGAATATTGGGGAGATTACTATGAGCTTCTTGATTCTCACGTTGTGTCCAGGTGAATCGTTCCTCTTAATGTTTCTGTTTCTTGAGACCTAGACAGTTTTTGGAGCAATAAGCCCTTTGTCATCTGTAGTTGTTGTGTGTCCAGTGGGTGCTGGAGACCTACAGTTGGTAAGGACATGACTTTGGGTTTGTAGTTCCAGTAATATGAGTGGTAATTGCCAGCAGCATACATTTGTTTACTTGTTGCTCTCACAACTAGCGACCAGTGGCAACTTCACTGTAGGATGACTAAAGTTAAGAGCACAGCTTTGGTCATGGAGGAACCTTTTGTCCAAATTTGTGATGTGATCTGGTTGTCACACTCTTCTTTGCTACTGTACCACAGTATCTTACTTCTGCCTATAGCAGCAGTAATAGTAATACTTGGGGGATGAGATTTTACTAGGTTAGAAATCTCAATTGCAGAACTGCTGTGAGGAGAAAAAGAATAACTTACAAATCATAAGAAGCTTTCTGTCTCAAAAAGTGAACACTACTCTAACTTTGGGAGAGTTCAGTACCATAACTTTGGAAACTATGGCAGTATAGTTCAAATACCTGAATTTCCTTAAAGGCTTATTTTCAAGTTTTTTTTTTTTTTTTAATTTGAAAGCATGTGCTTTCAAATAAGAAAAATAAGTAACACTTCTTGTCTTTAGTCATGTCTTTGACAGTCTCTCATGGATAATATTATGAATGAGAACCCGCATGGTAGATATACAAGCACTGTGATGAACACTCCACACATTACTTCCTTTCATCCTCTCAGCAAGCTGGTGAGCTAGGTAGTATTATTGTACCCATTTTACAGATGAGAAAACAAACCAAGTCTTAGAGAAATTAAGTAACAAGTTTAAAGTCATCTCAGTGACTCAAGGTGGAACTGAGATTCAAAAGCAGATCACTATCATTCCTAAACTGACATTCTCACTCATCCATTATGCCCTATAGGGAAGATTAGTAAAGTGTGTAAGATAAAACTGATATAAAATTTTAGCTGTTTGATCAATTGTATCTTAATACTGAAGTAACATGGACTTAGATTTCAGTTTTGGCTTAATCACTTACTAGTTTTATGTCTTCAGACAAGCAACTTTAGTTTGGGATCTTAATATACTCATCTGAAAAAAACAAGTCTAACAGTATCTAACTCAAATAAAAAGGCTGTTAAGCATTTACAATTTAAAGGCACTCTATGTATGCCTCAAATCCTCTCCTTGGTTCTATCTTACTCGCATTTCCATTATCTTGAAGACAAGTAGGTCATAATTATAAAATTTGTGGATAAGACAAGCCTAAAAAGGATGGCTAATTTGTTGTGAAATAATCAGGACACAAAAATGGTTATCTGTAGAGTGAACTAAGAGATCAAGTCCTTCAACATGAAGTGTAACCTTTTGAGAAGGTCACATAAAAGACAGTTCTCTTTAGTTCATCCCAAACCAAAGCCTGCTCACTGAGCAGTTGCCATATGCCAGGTGCTATTTTCAGCTCTTTATATGTATTGTTATACAATTTTCACAGCAGCCGTTAGGAGTAGGCACTTTGCATATATTTTTTCCCTTTATGGTAAAGAAACTGAATCACAATGGGTTTATTTGCCCAAATTCATACAGCTAGGAAAGGATGGAGGAGACAACTTATGAGCCCAGGAAACCTAGGCTTTTTAATTCCACACCTAAGTGTGTTGTAAAAAAACCTAACAGTTTTGTGTCATGTTAATAGAAACACTGCATCTAGGTGAGAATTAGTGTCAGAAAACATCCTCTTCAATGTTCCACAAATTTAAATAACTATGTCCATGTATTGAGGGGCCTTGGCAAACCAGAAAACATGCAGAGAAGGGCTGTCAGGGTGGTGTCATTCAAACGGAAGTTTGGGAGATGTGAAAATGTCAAACTCGGAGAAGAGGAGATATGATGGGACAGCTGTCTGCAAATATTTGCTGTATGAAACCTATTGTATTGAACTCTTCTGTGAACTCCAAAGACCAGACCTGAGCATGGATATATGTTTAGAGGAAGGCATCACTTCATGGCAAATAGATGGAGAAAAAACGGAAATACTGACATTTTATTTTCTTGGGCTCCAAAATCACTGCAGACAATGACTGAAGCCATGAAATTAAAAGACTCTTGCTCCCTGGAAGAAAAGCTATGGCAAACTTAGACAGCATATTAGAAAGCAGAAACATTATGTTGCCAACAAAGGTCCATCTAGTCAAAGCTATCATTTTTCCAGTAGTCATGTGCCAGTGTGAGAGTTGGGTCATAATGACGGCCGAGTGCAAAAAAAATTGATGCTTTCAAATTGTAGTGCTGGAGAAGACTCTTGAGAGTCCCCTGGGCATCAAGCAAATCAAACCAATCAATCCTAAAGGAAATCAGTCCTGAATATTCATTGGATGGACTGATGCTGAAGCTGAAGCTCCAATATTTTGGATACCTGATGCGAACAGACAGCTTATTGGAAAAGACCCTGATGCTATCAAGGATTGAAGGCAGGATGAGAAGGGGGTGATAGAGGATGAGATGGTTGGATAGTATCCTTGACTCAATGGACATGAATCTGAGCAAACTCCATGAGACAGTGAAGGACAGGGAAGCCTGGCGTGCTGCAATTCATGGGGTCACAAAGAGTTGGAGACAACTTAGGGACTGAATACCAACAAGCAGACATGTCTGAAGATGAAATCTTCCCANAATGGACATGAATCTGAGCAAACTCCATGAGACAGTGAAGGACAGGGAAGCCTGGCGTGCTGCAATTCATGGGGTCACAAAGAGTTGGAGACAACTTAGGGACTGAATACCAACAAGCAGACATGTCTGAAGATGAAATCTTCCCACTAGTACAATGAGCCTCTGCTAAAAAGTGGGCACCCAGACACAGGATGTATTGAAACTGAGACTCTAGACAGCTTTCTATTAGGAAAACTGAGCTGTTAGGGGACTTCTGTATCAGTGGGAATATCCACAGGATCCTTTATAACCTCAAAATCCATCACTCCATTCATGACGTATACCTGCCTCAGATTTCATCCTTATGGACATTTCTCTTTGGGGTAACTCCAAAGGGTTAAGGATTAACTGGGTTTAATATTAATATGTGCATATTTCATTGATGAAGCAGCCACAGTCAGTTATAGCAGGGGTGCTCGCTCATCTCAACCAAGTTTGTACTCTTGTGTTCTCTCCCCAAGGATTTGCAATTGCTTGTCATTCTGGAGCTGGAAAGGATGCAATCTGTGGAGCTGGCACCTCAACCTATTTGTTCTGTTAGTGGGGAAATGGAAAATAGTCATAGACAAGAAAATGTGAATAAAGCAGATTCCCACTGGTTTGCACATTTCGTATTCCAGTTCCCCATGCTTGGTTGCAATGCAAGGATGCATTGGATACTCCCAGTTGGTTTCCATTGTTTTGCGCAAACCAATATGAATAGGTTTCTATAATTTGCCATCCAAAGTTTTAAAATTTTAGACCATTCTTTTTACATAGGATGACTCTGCTACCTTTGTATCAAAAACTTACTTTCACAATCGTCAGTTGGCCACTTAATAGTGGCAAGTCATTACAGATACATATTTCCCCCCAAGACATAATGGTTATAATTAAGTGATTCAAAAGTACTTTAGTGCAGAAGGGTGAGGGCTATCCAAATGTCAGACTAAATTATAAAGTGAGCAGAACCAAAATGCCATAGGACATAACCATTCATAATTTATGAGTAGCAAGCTCAGATCAGTCCATAAAATGAGCTGAAAGAATTGNTCAAAAGTACTTTAGTGCAGAAGGGTGAGGGCTATCCAAATGTCAGACTAAATTATAAAGTGAGCAGAACCAAAATGCCATAGGACATAACCATTCATAATTTATGAGTAGCAAGCTCAGATCAGTCCATAAAATGAGCTGAAAGAATTGTTTCACAGTTTCATATGTTTTTTATTAAAAGATATATCTCAGTAGCAGTGAAACAATGAAGACCGATAATGATGCAAGAGTGAAGCATCCTGACCATATTGCTAAGACCTTATGTTCTTGATTGTGTAGTAGGGGAAATGTCAGTAGCTGAGGCACCACTTCATCAGCCTTTGGGAATCTTAGTTGTGAATATTTTAGGTGGGATGTTGATTCTGTGATGAATACTCCATACATTACTTCCTTTCCTCCTCTCAGCAAACTGGTGAGCTAGGTAGTATTACTGTACCCATTTTACAGATGAGAAAACAAACCAAGTCTTAGATTCTCAGGAGAATCTCATGCTGCTGCTTTGCTGTGGCAGAAATCTCTCTCTCTCTCTCTTTTTTTTTTGATAAGAGAGAAACCCTCTGAGCCCTCTGAGATGTAGACAGTAAGAGGAATCCTCATAGGCTTCTGGAGCAGAGCCCTGCCTACCAGGAATAAATCCAAACTGGAGATTGTTTGCAATGGGTCTATGTGACAGAAACATTTGCAATCATGTCACTGAAAATGTTTGTTTTGCTGGGTCTACATGGCAAATAGGATACAGATCAGTGAGCAAAGAAATGGCTTGCTGAGTAGGCTGGACACAGTTGATGAAATGTTTGCGGGAAGCCTGTGCCGTGAGTCTTGCTTCTGCACCCCATCTAGGGGTTGCCACGCTGGCTGACAGCATTTCCAGCCTCAGCGTTGATGAGAAACGAACTGAAGTATTTATCATCATTAAGGTCCTAGATTGTTTTCTAGGAGCGTTAAACCTTCTGACCATATTATAACTCATGGAGTTTGACCCACATCCCTCTTGAAGTCTGGATCAGATAGAGGACAGCTATGCTTTATTTTTATGGAATAGGTATGTTTTAAAGAGCTGCACAGTAAAGTACATTGTGTAAAGTAAATCCCATTTCCTTACTGATTTTCTTATATATATATATAAAATTTGGGCTGTGCATCTTGGAAAGAAACCCACTGTTTGGTGAGGAGGCAGTTTAGGTGGCTTCCACTGCAGCCTTATGGTGCGTTCCCCCAAACGCCAACATTCATAAATGCCTGCAGAAGACAGGAGTGCGTCCGTTTTCTTCTGTGCAATCTCCCTGCTCCAGAGCGCCTCCCTAACCACTGGATATCTGCTCTGTATTCCATATATTGTAAGATTTTCATGCACACTGGCAATTTCCTTATGCTATACTCACAATTTTAATCTTCTCTTTCTCCCCTAATCGGAGTACTTTATGCCATTTGGCCAAGCTAGGTCATGATATCATATGGCAGTTTAAGTCTCCAAAAACATCATAGTTGTTATAACAGGATGCAAGTTGGAAACCCCAGTGGATACTACAGTATTATTTTATTTTATTTTTTTCAGTATTATTTTAAAATGAAGGAGCAACATGAGAGAGTAACACCCGAGAGATATAGCTTCAATTAACAGTAAATCTCCCAGATTACAACTGTACATATTTATAAGATATTATGAATGAACTGAGGAAAAATGAATTAGACTTCACTAAAATAATAACCCTTTCTCCAAAATTATGTAAAACCGCATGTTGTTTACTCTTCAACCTGTTGTCTTGGGTTTAGGTGAACACGAGTTATTAATTGCCCTTTGATTAAAGAACTTTATCTTTTCTTCATGGTTGGCTGGTGAGGGAGCGGGCCCTTACCTGTAGAAGTTTGTAATGAAGGCTCTGCTTGGTTAGTGGCAGCAAGCACACTGTTCCTTTCCCTGTGAGGGAAAGAAAATGTTTTATGAAGTGAGGAAAGTAACTGCTGATGTTAACTAGACTCCTCAGAGTGATACCACCTAGATTTGGTTTGTTTTCCTGTATTTTAATAATTGGCACTGGGATTTGTTCAATTTCTCTGTTTCCAGGTTTTGTTGTATGCATCCAGAGAGAATGATAGAAGTTCTCTAGTTACAGAGGCTTGGCATTTCACAAATTTAGTTAGCTCATTATAGTACTCCTTGCTATTCCATGAATCCAGTTCATACATGGACATGTCACGTGCTGTAAGTGGAAAGTGTCTGCGGCGGTTGTTGTCTGCGTCATTGACACTCTGTGACAGAGGTTCATGGCACCTCACTGGGCTTCCTTCTCTAAGAGCTTACATTTATTCAGCACTCACCATGTGCCAGATATGGTGCCAGACACTTTCCTTGCCTCACCCTGGTCAGTTTCTCTACCTAGCTTATCATCATGTCACAGATGGGGAAACCAAAGCTCAACAGTTGAATTTACTTAAGCCCACATAGCTAGTGGTAGGTGGCTGAGTAGGAACTTAGAACCAGATCAATCCCAGGGCCTAAGCTTGTTATCACTTTTCTCTGGTTTCCATTTAGTACCAAGCTGTTAGACTGTGTCACATCAAAATGGACATAATATGAAACATCAAAATAAGGCATTCCATCAAGAAGTTTGCGAAGGAATCGTGACAAATTATAGGCCTCAGCCGGTTAAAATTTCTTTGCTTTAAGACACAAAGAACATCACAGATTTTTTTCTTTCTTAACTGACTTCATGATAAGTCTGTCATGTATCATTGACCTAAGAGAGGACAATAACAATCCAGAAGGACACTTTCATTTCTAGGATATTCTAAAAATAGCCTATTTGATTAATAGCTGTGTCCAGGGAGAATAGAAGTCTACACTGCGGCTGAGGACAGGGACCTGCTTCTTACCCTCACTTCCCACACGTTTCTCAAACTGATCTACTTACTAAGATCACCTACTTTTTTTGACTTTTTTTCATTTAACCTTTATGTATCTCTGGGATTTAATTTATTCAGTGCATGTAACCTCAGTTCAGGGGATGTTTTTGCCCAAAGCAGGATAAAGGTAACCATTTCTCTGAGAAACAAACGTTGCTGGCCTTTGCACTGCAGTTTAGAATATTTACACATCTTTAGGATGAACACTCAATCAACATATGGCAACAAAGTTCATCCTGAGGCCCAGGGACCTTGTCACTATCCTTACATCGCTCAGTTATCCGGTAAGAGAAATGGGAAGGCCCTGAGGGTGGTAACTGTGTGCCTCAATGAGATGATTAGGCAGTGTTGACTCAGGGCAGTTAAAGAATCCATTAGATTGGGAAAGGAAAAAATAGAGATTGAATTGATTGATCTATTTACTCAAAAAATTGGCTTTGGGGGCCGCAAGGAGTTTTTCCTTTGTTTCTTTTCTTTCTTTTTTTAGATAAGGATTCCTCTATCTGAGACATAACAGTCTTTCTTAGAGGGCGATGGACACTTTACTTACCCAAATTCTCTTGATTATATTTTCCAAGCATAACAGTTTACAAATATTTGGTAGAAAATTTCAAGTATAGTATTTATTATAGGCAATAATAGTAATGATAGCCATGGGTTCCTCCTATCCTTGCATACATGAACCTTTGCCATGTGAACTTGCTGCACTCAGCTCAAGAATTGGAGTCACTTTCTCTACCCATTTGCATCTGGTTGGACTTCTGGCTTTCTTTGACTAGCAGAATGGGGCAGAAGTGATGATGCCATAAGAGTTTCAGGTCTGGGCTTCAAGAGATCTCGTAGTTCATCTTCTCATACTTTCCCTGTTCTGATATCTCCTTGTGGAAAGGGTTAGGCTAGCCTTTTGAGGATAAGAAAACATGAACAGCAGAGACATCCCAATTGGGGCTCTAGAAACTAACCTGCCTGTCTACAGCGCATTCGGTTCCCTTTGATCCACCAGCTGTGTTCAGAATCACCCAGTTGACCCACAGACTTGTCAACATAACAAAATTTTTGTTATTGTAAGCCTTTAATTTGGGTATGGTTTTATGCAGTTACAGATAATGGTCATATATAGTGTCATCCCAATCCACAGATACACACTGAAAATGTATGTCTAGGTGGTGGGATTATAGGCGATTTTCTTTTTGATACTTTCATATATATTCTAATGAACCTGTGATACTTTAAAAATAAGATTAATGACAAATGATACTGAACATAATATTGATTTTTAAAGGAGGAGTCATTTCAAACAACTGACCGGGCAACTCAATCACTTTCTTTAGGGAGTCCTTAGAACAATATGTTCCAGTAATCCATTTTTGTCCAATAAACCACTCCAAAACTTAGTGGCAGAAAATAACAGCCATTTTATTATGCTCATGATTTTCTGGATCAGAAATTTGGCCCCGGGCATCATGAAATAGACTTATCTCTGCATCTTGATGACTGAAGTCTCATCTAGGGCACTGAAATGGCAGGAAATAGTTGAGAAAGCTCAGCTGGAGTCACATGCCCAGGGCCTTGGTTCTAGCTGTGGGCTGGGTTCCTTACTTCTACGTGTTGTATTGGGTGGAGCAGGAATGTTTAAGAGGGCTTCTTCAGTCACATATCTGGTGCTTGAGCTGAGATAGGTGAAATATCTGGGGTTGGCCAGGACTTGCTCACTCTCTCTCTCCCCAAGACTTTTCCACATGTTAGGTTTGAGCAGCAGGGTAGTCTCAGTGTGGTCATATTTCTTATCTGATGGCTGACTTCACCCAGGGTAAACATTCAAAGAGGTGACCTAGTCTCATGACCTAGTCTTAGAAGACCCAGAACATCACTCCTGTTGCATTGAACTGGTTGAGCAAGACCCTAAAGCCAGATCAGCTTCCAGGAGAGGAGAATCACTACTCAACAGGGTAGTAGCAAAAAGGTTATGGCTGTCTTAAAGCTACCAAAGCCCACCCTCTGGTGACAAAGTATTTACATGCCTTCCACAAGCAAAATACATTCACTCTTTTCTAGGGACTCCTTGTCCCAAATTACTTCATATTGCAGCATTGACCATCATGGATCTCTTTACTGAACTCAGATCTGTATGTAGATGAGTCTCTTCAGGTGTGAATCATTGAATGTGACTCCTTAGCTACAGATTCTTCTTGATCTGAAGACCAGTGAACTATAGAATCTGTACCTACACACTCTCAACACACTATGGTCAGAAAGGCACAGTATAGCTACAATAGATGTGTCTATCACAAAAGGAGAGGGACAGAGGGCCCGTAGCAGTCATTGCTCATAGCAATTCTGAAATCCAGTCAGGTGCATGTCATCAGTGATCTTTCTTGGAACAGTGAGTGTTATGAATGTTATGTCCTTCCAAATTCATATGTTGGAACCCTAATCCCCTCTGTGATTATATTGGGGGTTGAGGCCTTTGAGAGATGATTAGGTCATGCAGGTGGAGTCTCATGATTAATGCCCTTATACAAGTCATCTCAGGAAGTTGTCTCACACATTCTGCCATGTGGAAACACAGTGCAAGGTTTGCATCTTGGGAAGAGGGCCCTTGCTCGACTGTGATCTCAGACTTCCAGCCTCCAGAACTGTGAACAGTAGATTTCTGTTTACAAGTCACTCAGTCTGTGGAACTTGTCAGAACAGCAGCCTGAACTCCCTAAGACAATGAATATTTGAGGCTCAGTGCTACTTCCTGCTCCACTTGAGATTATTTCCTTTGTATCAGCAAACTGGGAAGAATCAGGCCTCCCTCGGTTTGAATTCTAGCTTCGTATTTACTCACTATGTGACTATATAAGTTATTTTATCTCTCTGAACTTTTTCATCACCTATAAAAAGCATTTAGTAATACCACCTTGTAATGTCATTAAAGAGATACTTACTATGGTACTTGACATCCAACAACTGTTAGATTTCATCTCTTGATGATACTATGTTAAATGGTGGGAAAATTGTCATAGACTTTGAGAAAACCAAAGGAACTCCCTCAAACAGAGGCTATCTTGTGGGAACCTCCCATAAAATTACTGAACCTTGAATTGGGACATGTTCCACATAGTTGTTAAGTAAGGAGTTTTACTGCAGAAAGAAAATTTTTAAAGAATCTAGTTAGCTCAGTAACCAAAGAAAAGAATATTGAAACATTCAGAAATTACTATGCCTGATGTCACCGGGTGCTGTTCTTTAGCTTATAGTGGCATTGTTTGTTTTGTGGATGACAGTTTTCAGTATAGCTTTATCCTTTCATCTGCCATAAAAGAGCTGTTGTGAACAGAATTCCAAGTGCAGAGAATGGCACCAAAATTTGACTAACCTGGCTGAAATGTTTGACCCTGCCGTCTGGCTCAGAGTTGAGCAGTTGTTCAGAAAAGCTTCTGTAGTTTCAAGTAGTTGGCTGAGATCTTGAGGTTGCCTTGCAGTGATAGGAGGACATAGTACTTAATAATATCAACAACTGAATGCACAAAAAGAAGTTCATCTGATTGGTGTGGCTCCATGCTCTTATAACACAGCTCTTCAAGCCAATGAGATGTAATCTCCAGCACAATGTTTGGATCATTATACGAGGTGATTTAAAGAAATTCCACTGCAATTATAAATAAGTGCTCATGAGTAAGAAGGGAAATCAAAAAATTGAAAAATGTATTCTAAGTTCTACTATCATCCTGCCTCCGCCACCTGCCTTCCTTTTTTTAATGGAACTGTATTCAGTAGGACAGATAGGTATTCAGCAAACACAGCCAGCAGTGTCAGTACTCTGCCCATATGCCCTTAATCCCTTCACTGCATCATCGTCCATCTCTGGTCCCTTAACCATCTTCATGCCTCCTGGCTCTCCCTGTATTTTTCCTTCCAACATCTAGAAACAGGGTCTCTTTTTGGAGTACTGCACACAGACTGCTGCCACCTACTTTACTGCTGAAAAAAATTTTTTTCAATGAGAGAAAGTGCCTTGGAATTGACCTTTGCTCTTCCCCAGTAGCATATTGGACACCTTCCGACTTGGTGAGCTTACCTCCCAGTGTCATGGTGTCATATATTTTGCCTTTCCATATGTTCATGGGGGTCTCACAGCCAGAATACTGGAGTGAGTGGCCATTTCCTCCTCCAGTGGGCCACGTTTTGTCAGAACTCTTCACTATGAGCTATCTGTCTTAGGTGGCCCTGCGCCGCATGGCTCAAAGCTTCAGTGAGTTACACAAGCCCCTTCACCATGTCAAGGCTATGATCCATGAAGGGGCTATGGGAGTAGCCCCTCACCAATGGCTGAGTGGTACAGGGGTACAATACTCTTAAGAATGACTCTGAGGAGCAACTTCCACTATCTATAGACTCCCTGCCCCTCCTTGCAGGGTGAAGGCAAAGTTATTTTCCATGGATGTTTGATATTTCACCTTTGCTTGGTCTCCTTCTCTATGAAGAGAAGACTATGAAGTCTCACCCTCTCAGTGTTTTTAAGGAATACTTTCCATAAAGTCATTTAGGGAATGATTATTTTCACATGAAAATAAATAGTTTTCACATGAATCTTTATCTCAGGGTCTGCTTCTGGAGAACCCACAGCATGAAAGATGCCAAAATTACCTTTGAAAAGCCATTGTATTTCCCATAAGTACAAGACATACGGCATATGTATCCAATACTAAAAAGATTTAGCAAACTAAACTTTGGAAATCACTAAAATATATAAATCAAGGAGCAAAGTAAGATTTTGTATCTGGGTCCTTAAGAGAGCTTGCAAATATCAGGCAATAAATGAAGATGGATGGAGAAATCTAAAGGGTTCTGCTTGACTACATATTTTATTTCATTATTTCTTAATATTAGGCCTCTATAACTTGGATACATATTAATAGATTTGCTTGTGTTATCATTGAGAAGATTAAATAATGTTATATGGGGAGCTCAGGCTCTAAAATCAGCAGAGAATTTAAATGCACATACATTGATGATGGGAGAAGGAAATGGCAACCCACTCCAGTATTCTTGACTGGGAAATCCCGTGGACAGAGGAGCCTGGTGGCCTGCAGTCCAAAGGGTTGCAAAGAGTCACACTCAATGGAGTGACAAAGCACACATGAAAAATGATGATATTAACCTGTGTNAGAAGGAAATGGCAACCCACTCCAGTATTCTTGACTGGGAAATCCCGTGGACAGAGGAGCCTGGTGGCCTGCAGTCCAAAGGGTTGCAAAGAGTCACACTCAATGGAGTGACAAAGCACACATGAAAAATGATGATATTAACCTGTGTTTTTTAAATTTTATTTTTTCACAACATATATTTAATATATTTAACAAGTTTGATGTTTTAGGTTATTCACAATATTTTAAACACTGGGAATATAGCAGCAAACAGAATTGACAAATTCTTGCCTTCATGAAACTTGCACTTCAGTGGGAGAAGAGATGAAAACAAGTTATTATATTATATGTCATGGTGGAGAGAAGCACTAAAGGAAGAATAAACCCAGGTAAGGTAGGTAGGAAGTGTCAGGGAAAGGGTGCTTTTTCGTTTGAGTAGTCAGGGTGGGCCTCCCTGATAAGGTGACATTTGGATAGAGACCTAAAGGAAGTGGGGAGACTAGCCGTGCTGATATCATTACAGGTAGAGGGAATCGGTGATCGACATGGGTCTTCTGCTGGGGAACATGATTGACTACTACCTGGCTGCTAGCTGCTGGATCCACAGCCACATTCAAGTGAAGGCCACATTTGTCCTGAGCCTTTCCCAGCCAGTGACTGAGCAAATTGGGTACTAATTCAGGACTATACCATGTGATGGGGAACGCCTCTGACAGGCAGCTGTGACTCAAAGACAACCCACTGGCCTACCCAGAGCTTCCTTTGGACTAAACTGCACTCTGAAACCTTCCTTGGCAATCCTCTTCACTTTCCTTCTCCTTCACAGGTGCCAGCCTGGCATTATGGGCAAAGGTCCTTCTCACCTTTTCCCTCTCCACCCTCTTTCTCCCTCACCCACATTTCCTCTCAGTCCATTTATTGGTTATCCAGTTCCATCTTGAAATCTGCTGTTGGAGGGCCCAAACAAACACAAAAAGCAGATGTGAAGGACTGAGGCAGGAGCAAGCTGAAGCGGTTGTGCATCATCACGGCTGGCGCGGCAAGAGAATTAGAAGTGGGGAAGGAGGTAGAGCACGAGAACAGGGACAGAGCAGGGGGCCAGGTCCTCAGGGCCTGGCCTACCTTAAGGACCTGGAGTTTTACTCTAAGACAGGGACAGGAAAAGGAGTGCGTCAAGGCTGCNACAGGGAGGCCTGGTGTGCTGCAATTCATGGGGTCGCAAAGAGTTGGATATGACTGAGTGACTGAACTGAAACTGAATTCAGGGAAAACTAGATAATGTGAACTATTTTTGTAAATTGCATTATTTAAATTGGTCTCTCTTGCCTGCATGCTGCTGTAGTTGCTTTGTTGATATTTCTACATCTTTATGTAGAGCACATCATACAGCACATCACAGCAGTTGCTGCTGATGCTATTGCTACCTGTCAATGAATACATACTTATTGCCTACTCCCAAAACTATTACAGATATATAGAATCTTAAATATATATTTTCTGTATCTCTCATTTAATTCTTATAAAAACCTCATTAGAGCAACTCAAGGAGTATGTCAAAGCTGTATATTGTCACCTTGCTTATTTAAATTATATGCAGAGTACATCATGAGAAATGCTGTGCTGGATGAAGCACAAGCTGGAATCAAGATTTCCTGGAGAAATATCAATAACCTCAGATATGCAGATGACACCATCCTTAAGGCAGAAAGTGAAGAAGAGCTAAAGAGCGTCTCGATGAAAGTAAAAGAGGAGAGAGAAAAAGTTGGCTTAAAACCTAACTTTCAGAAAACTAAGATCATGGCATCCGGTCCCATCACTTCATGGCAAATTCATGGGGAAGCAATGAAAACAGTGTTAGACTTTATTTTTTGGGGCTTCAAAATCACTGCAGATGGTGACTGCAACCATGAAATTAAAAGGCACTTGCTCCTTGGAAGAAAAGTTATGACCAAACTAGACAACATATTAAAAAGCAGAGACACTACTTTACCAACAAAAGTCCATCTAGTCAAAGCTACGGTTTTTCCAGTAGTCATATATGGATGTGAGAGTTGGACTATAAAGAAAACTGAGTGCCAAAGAATTGATGCTTTTGAACTATGGTTGGAGAAGACTCTTCAACTATGAAGAACTGATGACTCTTCAACTACGAAGACTTCTCCAACTTGGAGAAGAGTCTTCAACTAAGAATACTTCTCCAACTATGTTTGGAGAAGACTCTTGAGAGTCCCTTGGACTGCAAGGTGATCCAACCAGTTTATCCTAGAGCAAATCAGTCCTGAATATTCATTGGAAGGACTGATGCTGAAGCTGAAACTCCAGTACTTTGGCCTCCTGTGAAGAACTGACTCATTCGAAAAGACCCTGATGCTGGGAAAGATTGAAGGTGGGAGGAGAAGGGGATGGCAGAGGATGATATGGTTGGATGGCATCACCGACTCGATGGATATGAGTTTGAGTAAGTACCAGGAGTTGGTGATGGACAGGGAAGCCTGGCGTGCTACAGTAGTCCATGGGATTGCAAAGAGTCGAACACAACTGAGCCACTGAACTGAACTGAACTGATGTTGTTGATGTTTTTTCTTTTTTTCTTCTTTTGGGTTGAGATTACGTAGAGACTCTGCTCTTCATTATGCTGTGTTCTTCCCTCTGGCCCATGTGGATCTTCCGTGACTGTTTTCCCCCCCACCATATCCCTATCATCCTAGATCCCAGTGCCTGAGGACAGGATGGGAGTGCCATCAGCTCTGTATATGCCACTTCAGCTATTGTTTCCTTGCTTAGAGTAGATCTGATAATTTTTTCATGGAATTTTGTGACTTGTGTGTTCCTGAACCTCTCTCACCCACCTTGTTAGTGACTAATAAAACTTTATTAGAATTCTTAAAGATAATCAGATCTGTTGGCCTAACTATATCCAGCAGCTTCCTTACTTGCCCCTTACCTAGTTTCCTTGTACAGAATAAGGCTGGTAATTTTTCATGGCTTTTTGTGACTTCTGTGTTGCTGACCCTCTCCTCTTGTAAGTGACTAATAAAACTTTATCAGAATTCTTCAAAATGATCAGATCTGTTGGCCTAATCATATCCAGTGTCTTGCTTGCTTCCCCTTACCTGTGTGACATTGTCTGGCCCCACTCCAAACTTGGTCCTTGGAGTTGAACTCCAACTCCCTAAGGACTCTGGGCTCTGCCTGTCCTGGAGACATCAGGGAGAAGGCCTGTATGAAATCTGGAACCCTGACATCTCACTTCTGATGCCAGTCACGATGCTAATGTCCTGGTTAAAGAGAGATTTAAGCACATTCACCTCTCTACTTATACATTCTCCTTCCCCCAATAACTGAAGGGCTCCTTTTTAGCCAACTCAGTTACAACTTGAAAACATTTGTGCTATTTGACATGTATGAATTATATAAGCAAGCTGGGTTTCAACTCCTAAAAAAATCCAGAACAGCAAAAAATGACTAATTGCTGAAACACTTTTTCCTATCCATTTTCAATCTTTTATATAAACTTGAACGTTAATTCCTCATTGTTTGGCAACAACAAAGGGCATTTGTTGAAGATTCACCTTCAAAGTGGCCAGCACTTTCTGACATTCTGGAGCTAATAATGACTCTGGACTGTGGACATCTGATCAGAATTAATTGCGGCAGACTGGAGTCCTGCAAGTGTTAAAATGTCTTTAGTCTTATAGACCAAGAGATATTATGGTTCAGCAACTCTGCATTATTATTAGTAAGCTCCTTGAATCTTGAGGGAGGTGGCCCAACAGACCATTGTAACCTTTATAAATTAAGTTAGAGTTAGTCACTGTGCTTGTTGATTGTATTAAGAATATGATATAGAATAAAAATAGCACCCTCTTTAATATCTGCCAAAAAATTAATATATGAAAAGCTTTCTTTGTCTGAGAAGTAAAAAGAAAGTGATTAGTCATACATAAACTTTCCATTGTATGCAGGGGAGATATCTGACATGTTTGGGGGTGATAGATTGACAAACAAAGAAGAAAACCCTATTTAAAGATCAGAACATCATTGAAGAGATTAGTGGATAGTATATGTGCCGAGAAGACATTAGTCTCCACATCAAGGTGAGGGTCTGTATCGTAAGTCATATCTAAGCTTCTACAGGACTGAGAGGCTAGAATTTCTACACATTACTGGTTCTTCCTGTATGTTATTTGTTCACATTACAAGTAGAACAGCTTAATTATTGAAAATAAAATGAATATATAGAATGTCCCCTGGGTGGATTGTCAACATTTAAAATGGTCAGGCTGCCTAAACCTGGGATGGAGCAGTGAGACAGTGTGTGTGTGTGTGTGTGTGTGTGTGTGTGTGTGTGTGTGTGCATGTGTGTGTGTGTGTGTGTGGCAGAGAGTGGGGGGCATTTTCCAGGTGGGTGTGAGAAAGAAGCCTGAGAGACTTGGCGCATGTCAAAAGACTGTGGTGAGAAACAAGAAGCAGCTTTCAAAAACCATTGAATTAGATTGGATTGGTGGATATAAAGGGCTCTACTACCATCTTTTGCAACAAAGCATCCTGATGTTGATTAACATTCTGTGGTCTAGAACATTATTCTTAGTTTCTCAGAGAAAGTGAGACATCCATGTCAATTTTTCATTCATTTAGCATCCTTTATTAAGGGCACTCTGTGTGGTAAATATTATGTTATAATGCTAGGGCAAGGCTGGCAAATTCTGGTCCCAGAGCCGCCACTGGCTCATTGTTCCCATGGGAGACATCACCAGCAATGGAACTGATGCTATGCTCACGGCCTCAGAGTCTTTATAGCACAGATATGTTGACTTACTATTGTCAGAGACCACATGGAGGCTAATAAGGTAACAGAGGGTTGGGATAGAGAAATGAATAAATTTGAAAGGTACCAAAGAGATGGAAGAGACGGGAGAGCATTATGACTGAATGCTGGCTGGGGATGAAAGTTGCTGGGCAAAGTCCTGTGATGGATTCATGTCGATGTATGGCAAAGCCAATAGAGTTTTGTAAAGTAAAATTAAAAAAAAAAAAAAAAGAATGGCATCAAGGTTTCTAGCTTGATCAGCTGGGTGGATGGTAATATAATTTGTTGAAGTTTATGAGGAGGAAGGTAGGGAGAAGGTAAGCTCAGCTTAAAATACTTTGAGTTTTAGGTTCCTGTGGGCCATCTGGAGATTAAGACACTGGATATTTGGGTCTGTAATTCACATGCATGAGGCTAATGAGACAGTGTAGGTGAGTTGTTACAACACTTGGAGACTAGAGTCCATTATCTTCACTCTACAGGGCACCAGCTGGGTGATCTTGTCAAGTTCCTTAATATCTTTACTTTTTTTCCCCCTTATTTCTAATGTGGAGACAGTATCTATCTTATAGGATCATCTTGAAAATTAAATGAATGCCTGGCAAACATGTAGTGAGCACTATGTGAATTCTAACTCTCATAAGCATTTACAGAAGCCAGTGCTGGTGACTGACAGCTCCATCAAGCCCAAAGTCCTCAAGCCATCCTTGATTCCTCTCTTTGCTCTTCACCTCTGCATCAATTCATTGAGTCCTGTTGACTTCAAGTTCCAAGGACATCTCACATTCATTATCCTTTCCTCATCTCCACTCATCTCCCTGGTGCAAAGCAGCGTTTTCTCTCACCTGGGTAGCCTACAGCAGCCAGCAGTCTCCCTGCTTCTCCTTGTAATTCACTCTCAAGATCAAGCCATGTAACTCCCTAGTTTAGAGCAAAATCCAAGCTCTCAACCATAAGGCATGGTGTGACCTTGCCCCTGCCTACCTCTTCATTTTGTCCCTCTTCCCATCTACTGTGGTTCAACATGACTGGCTGTCTTACTTTTCTGGAATGCACCAAACTCTTTCCAGCCTGAGGGATTGTGTATCATCTGTTCCTCCTGTGAGACTTCTAGATTCTCAGAAGACTGATTCCTTCTAGTCATCAAGGTTCTCATGTCAAGTGTGATCACTTCAGGAAGTCTGCCTTGGACACTCCCTCTCTACAGCCCCATTTTCCTGACCACTTTCTAAAATATCTTGTTCAGTTGTCTTCACTGTACTTTTTGATATTTTCATTTTGATTTATTTGTAACTTTTTTGTTATTGTCTCCCCCTCAAGAATATAAGTTCCAGATGGTGGAGACCAGAGCTGACCAACTTACCCACTGACTAGATCCTGGGATACATGATACTTTAAGGGGCTCATGAAAATCCTTTAAAGTATTTTTTTAAAATAGAAGAAAAATAACATCATAATAATGAATATAAAATAAGGAATTCACCCTAGATTAAATTTATTTTTAAACACAATCATAAAATATAATTTTTGTATTTTTTATGAAGGTAGCCCATGAATATCATAAGGCAACCATGGGGAGGAACCCTGTCAGTCTTGTTCACTACCGACTCTTCATCCCTTAGAACTTTACCTGGTACATAGGAAGCCCTCAAAATGAGTTTGCTGTCTAGATAAATGAGATCACTTGAGAACTTTGGGGTGTAGCCTAATAGAACTCATGTTGTGTGTGTGTGGGGTGTATGTTTTGGAAACCTTTGGTGTGCCCCTGTAGGTCTATTTTCTACCCTTCTCCAGTTGAATTAGGAGAATTATCATAATATCTGCATCAAAAGGAAGGTAGTGGAGTTTCCAGTGCTGATAAAGGAGTAACTGACAGGAAGACAGGGGACATGGGCTCATCGAGGAAAGAAGTAAGGCCAAACGTGTGGACAAGGCATGGGTTATACCAGGAAAGGAAGGAGTGATGCCAGATAGCAGTTCAGAAGCAATGAAGCAGCAGGACAAGTAGAAAATTCAAAGTGGTTAGAGGGAAATTTCAGAACTGAAGTTTTGAGAAGAGGATGATCCTGGTAGTCATGTTGAATATCATTGAAACCGATGAGTGCACAGAAGTGGGAAGCTAGGGCTTTGGTGGAGTCCTTAGTGGGGAGATTGACATTACATTATGGGCAGTGGTAGCACTCAGAGTGCAAAGAAAATCCTCAACACATGTAGGGATGTGAAGAGGATGTCAGCGGATGCTAGGACTAGGGCAAAGCAAATGAGCTTACTGATTGAGAGCGCTGGCTGGGCTTGTATCTTGGCCCCGTCACTTCCTGATTGTGCGGCCATGGGGCAGCTGGGACCACCGTTCTGTGCCTCTGTTCTCTCATCTGCAAAGTGGAGATCATCCTCATAATAACTGTTGCACAAGGCCACTATCAGTATTACATGAAAAGTATTGCTCAGAACAGTGCCTAGCTCGTAGTAGGTGCCAGTCCGTGTTAGCTATTATAACTAAGAGGAGGAGAAGTAAAGGTTGTTTTGGGGAAGGAGGCAGGGGAATATTTACTTTCCTTCCTGATAGGGGGAAGGAAACAAGTGCTCCAGAAAAATATGTATCCATATTTAAAGGAAACTTGTTAAAAAAAAGCATCTTCATGTATAATAAGCATCATTGAGAATGTAAGATAACTTCTTGGCAATAAACTGAGCTTCCAGACTGCTTAGGAGTATGGCAGTTCATTTGACTCATGGCTCAGGCTGTGGAAGACAGTGACAAGAAAGACAGAGTATTGGGATGCAGACACAAGGGATAGTCTGGCCACTCAGCCTTGGACCTTCAGATGGAACTCTGAGGAGGGGTGATCTGAGAGGCATGGGTCCCATTCTATGACTATGACCATGTGGTTAGGCTGTAGGAGCCTCAGAATGGAGGTTCACTAGAGTGCTCTTTAGTGAGTGTTCTAGTGTTCTCACTAGAATAAGATGTAAAATTGTAATCCCTTTGCTCTTTGAACGTGTCCTTAACAATTTGATTCTATCTGTGTCTTAAACCTCATCATTTTACTTTGGGTTATTGAGTTCAGTCTGTAGCTTTTTGGATGTCACTGCTTGTCTTCCTGGTTGTAACTCTCACCTCTTTGGGGAATGATTGGGCCACCCTTCCTTGTGACACAACAGTCTCAGACTACTCTGGGTAATTCCTATCTTAGATTGGATTCCCTGGGAATACATTTAAAGATAAAAAGTTGGATGCAGAATGCTCATTGTGGGATGTTTTCAGAAGATCACCTGTAAGGAGGCCAGGAAGGCAGGATTGGGCAGAGAGAGAAGCTTATGTGCAGCTGAGGTTTCAGCCAATTCTACAGGAGCTCTAGAGCTGGGGTGGCCCTTCAGAGTTGTTTCTGTTGAGATCAAGGAGCCAGATATTTATTTCCCAGCATTAGCCAATCATTGATTGTGGGCTGCTTCCAGGCATTACATGAGGTGAGGTAGTTCCCTGAGGCTGAGGTAATGTTCAGTGAGGGATACTGCTGGGAGCCTTCCTAACTGACATTCCCAGCAGGTGAGAGATGGATCTGTTGGCCCTGGAAAGCAGCCCTGAGTGGAGCATCACTCAGTGACTATCCAGCTGGGGCCAGGTCCTTTAGAGTACAGTAGTGTGGGCTGAGATGGAGGATGAAGACAGAGAAAGGGAGCCGCCAACAGGGAAGGTTGGAGAAGGCTGCAGTTTCAATTTTACATCATTCACAGTTTTTCCCAGGTATGCTCACAAGAGACAAGACCATAAACATCACAGAGATTCAAGGCTGGTGTAACAGGTGTGGAAATCTCCTCCACGGGCATGCAAGAAGGGAAAGAAGCTTGTACATTCTATGCCGCTCACTCTGTTCCTAGTTGCATCTGTATTGTCGTTTAGTTGCGAATTTGTGTCCAGCTCTTTTGCCACCCCAATAGACTATAGCCCTCCAGGCTCCTCTGTCCGTGGGCCTTCTTAGGCAAGAATACTAGAGTGGGTTGCCATTTTCTTCTCCAGGGAATCTTCCTGACCCAGGGAGACAACTCACATCTCCTGCATTGGCAGGTGGATTCTTTGCCATTAAGCTACCCGGGAAGCCCTGCGCATGTACACATTATCTTTAAATATCTTTGGGTCATCATTCCATTTGGCAGCACTACTCTGAGATGGCAAAGAAAAATTTTTATAGCCTTTCTTTAAAAAAATTATTTATTTTTAGCTGCGCTGTCTTCCTTAGAACATTATGTTTCGGCTATTCACTTTTGTCTAAGAAACCACCCCAAAACTTAGGGCGGAAGACAACCACCATTTTATTATGCTCATGATTTTGTGGGTCAGAAATTCGACCTGGGTATAGTGAGGAAGGCTTATCTCTGCATCTGGATAATTGACGTCTCATCTGGAATACTCTGCCAGGGTCATGTGCCCAGGGCCTCGGTTCCAGCTCTAGGCTGGGTTCCTTCCTGCTTCTATGTGCTGTGTCTGGTGGAGCTGGAATTTTTTCAGTTGATTAATTATATTTGTAGCTGCGCTGGATCTTCGTTGCTGAACATGGGCTTCCTCTAGTTGCGGCGAGCAGGAGCTGCTCTTTGTGGCTGTGCACTTAAACCTCATCATTTTACTCACTTTACTCATCACGTCTCGATGCCCTGGCTTCTCCTATTGCAGAGCATGAGCTTTCGGTGCATGGGCTTCAGTAGTTCTAACACGTGGGCCCGGTAGTTGCAGTGTGCGGGCTCTGGAGAGCCAAGAGAGAAATCCCACAAAGAGATTGATATAAATGCTGCACAGCTGTTAACAGCGAGAATGAACTATTGGAAATTATCACAGAGGGAAGGGACAAATTATGACAAAGCTACCGTCTCTTCTGGGGAAGCCACTCTTACAGAAGAAAGAAGAGCGCATTCTCTTACTAGGAATATTTCCTAGAAGGAAAGTGCTTGGCGACATACTGAATTCAAGGTAATATAGGAACACTTAAAAGTCTGAAAGGCTAAAACAATGGCAGACACCTGATAGGAAAATGCCATTTGGACTGTGCCACAATTGTAGAATTAATATCCACTGACTTGTTTGAAACATGGTCTTATGAGGAATCGTGTCCTCAGCAAGTTATTTGACTTTCTCTTAGCACCAAAAATGTGCATCTTGCACCATAGGGACCTAAAGATCTCCTTTGAGGGTCCATTATTTGAATTATTTCCCCAAGATTCCAGAGAATTATTGATCCCTTGACCACCAGGAGGCAACTATTGATATTTCCAATGCCAAAAGCAAAAGTCATAGAAAACTCCCTTTCATTCACTGGGAAATTTTCTCAATGATGACAAAATTCTTATTCCCTAGAAGAGCATAAAAGAATATGGAAAATGTGTTAAAATCTTCAGATACATCTCTCTTCATTAAAGGGTGAATTTCAATCAAAACATGTTCATTTCCTAAGTTGTAAATTATAGCTAGGAAAAAAAAGAAAAAGAAACTGGCCATTCCCAAGTTTATGAGATCATGTACTCTTTCCTGATGAAAAATTCCCTGTTCAGCAACCAGTTTGCCACTAATGATAATAAGGTCATCCAAGTGCACAGCTGTTGGGTTTCTGTGGTATACACAGTGACTGATTAAAATTACCCAGCGAAACCATGGAAGTGGGCTATTATACTGGTTGGAGAATTGTGCATAGAGAGAAGCCTTAGGCATTGATAGGAGCTGGTTAGTCAGCTTGCCATTAATTAGCAAGGGAAACCTCTCTTGTTTTAAATAATTTATATCTGCATCTAAATTAGGTAATAGAAGGAGTATAATAATGAGGAAGCATTACTGATCACTAGGAGACTTCTCCAAACACAGTAATTATCAGCACAAGAAGTACCTGGATTTGAACACAGCTCACCATATGGAAAGCTCAGCCTAAACAACTGACTCTTCTGATAAGATTATTGAATAGACAACTGAAATTAGTTAATCTACTAAACTAGGTATAAGAAGATTGTGGTGCTTTTTTATCTTTGGTGTGCGAACTGCAACAGAAATTTCGTTGTTTAGTTTATTCTTTTAAGGAAAAGAAAGATATCTTTGACTTAGATCCTAGACCATTCTTTTTTGTACATTTGGCTTAAATAGCTGGCAAAGCCATTGAAATAAGTGCCATATTATTAAATGGGGAAAATATAGATTGATTCCACTCATATAAAAAATAATAAATTCTCCGAACATATAAAANACTGACTTGTTTGAAACATGGTCTTATGAGGAATCGTGTCCTCAGCAAGTTATTTGACTTTCTCTTAGCACCAAAAATGTGCATCTTGCACCATAGGGACCTAAAGATCTCCTTTGAGGGTCCATTATTTGAATTATTTCCCCAAGATTCCAGAGAATTATTGATCCCTTGACCACCAGGAGGCAACTATTGATATTTCCAATGCCAAAAGCAAAAGTCATAGAAAACTCCCTTTCATTCACTGGGAAATTTTCTCAATGATGACAAAATTCTTATTCCCTAGAAGAGCATAAAAGAATATGGAAAATGTGTTAAAATCTTCAGATACATCTCTCTTCATTAAAGGGTGAATTTCAATCAAAACATGTTCATTTCCTAAGTTGTAAATTATAGCTAGGAAAAAAAAGAAAAAGAAACTGGCCATTCCCAAGTTTATGAGATCATGTACTCTTTCCTGATGAAAAATTCCCTGTTCAGCAACCAGTTTGCCACTAATGATAATAAGGTCATCCAAGTGCACAGCTGTTGGGTTTCTGTGGTATACACAGTGACTGATTAAAATTACCCAGCGAAACCATGGAAGTGGGCTATTATACTGGTTGGAGAATTGTGCATAGAGAGAAGCCTTAGGCATTGATAGGAGCTGGTTAGTCAGCTTGCCATTAATTAGCAAGGGAAACCTCTCTTGTTTTAAATAATTTATATCTGCATCTAAATTAGGTAATAGAAGGAGTATAATAATGAGGAAGCATTACTGATCACTAGGAGACTTCTCCAAACACAGTAATTATCAGCACAAGAAGTACCTGGATTTGAACACAGCTCACCATATGGAAAGCTCAGCCTAAACAACTGACTCTTCTGATAAGATTATTGAATAGACAACTGAAATTAGTTAATCTACTAAACTAGGTATAAGAAGATTGTGGTGCTTTTTTATCTTTGGTGTGCGAACTGCAACAGAAATTTCGTTGTTTAGTTTATTCTTTTAAGGAAAAGAAAGATATCTTTGACTTAGATCCTAGACCATTCTTTTTTGTACATTTGGCTTAAATAGCTGGCAAAGCCATTGAAATAAGTGCCATATTATTAAATGGGGAAAATATAGATTGATTCCACTCATATAAAAAATAATAAATTCTCCGAACATATAAAATATTTCTTGAGCTGCATTAATGCACATTTGCATTTCTCTTTAATATGAAACAGCTGTTGTATTTTTCATTTTATGGCATTTTAAAGAGATGGAAAGGATTGGGAACCAACATGAATCACAAGTTCCCACTACGTTTCATTAAAGACAATATCACATTAATTCCCATTGCTCCTGAGCTGGGTGGAGAATAGAAACTTCCTTCATTTTTAAAACCCTGAAAGTTAACATAGAAACTTAAATGTAAGCATTTAAATTATCAACTTAGAATGAGAAAGTGAGTCAGCTCTGATATGCATCAGCTTAACTGCACTGCTCTGAATTTAGAAGCCGGAAAGGTATAGAATTTACTAACATAAATCAAATCATCATAGTGAAAGGTAGCCATGTAAGTCCCCATTTCTCACCTGGCATTCTCATTTGGAGGAAAGAATTGATTCTCTTAGCAATGGAATAAGCTTCTCTCCTTCTCCTTTTGCTAACATGGTTTCTCTACAGTTATGCAAACTAAATTTGCAGTCATCTTCCTTATCATGGCCTTGGGGAATAAAAAAGTCTGGTTGGTTTTTTTGGCAGATGTTTTTCACTGCAGTTTGATAACCGACATTCTACATGTACAACAATAACTGAAACTAGATTTTTTTTCTGATATGCCTGAGCTGAAAATAAAATTAATTTTCAGTCACTGTGGACTTGTGACTTCATATTTTCAATAGGACTCTTTTGTCCTCTTTTTCCTCCTTTCTTGATTCTATACTTCAGCATTATGGCTTAGCAGGGGAAAAACACAACATTGTATTTTAGAGTCAAATATATGTAGGGCAGAACTGTGACTCCACTTCTGATCTGCTGTGTGAACTTTGGCAAGTGAAATGAACACTGAGCTTTAGGATCTTGGTTTATTAAATGAGAATAATAATTGTTGCCTTTCAAGATTGCTTTAGGAGTTAAGGGAGATATTCCCTGTGGCTCAGTGGTGAAGAATCCACCTGTAATGTGGGAGACCTGGGTTCGATCCCTGGGTTGGGAAGATCCCGTGGAGGAGAGAATGGCTACCCACTCCAGTATTCTGGCTTGGAGAATTCTGTGAACTGTATAGTCTATGGGGTTTCAAAGAGTCTGACATGACTAAAGTGGCTTTCAGTTCAGTTTATGAGTGAAAACATTCACCATGGGGCCTAGGATTCAGTAGGAGCTCACATATGGTGACCTTCTTTCTCTTTCCCTGTGTTTTCCCCCTTCCTGTCCTGTCACTCCTTAGCTCAAAGGGACAGTGACTGGCAGTTGTTAAGGACCCTCTGAGCTGCAGGCTGAGTATCTCCCACAAGAGTTTGTAGAGTGTCATGAGAGAGCTTCCTTCAGAGAAGGCAACTGTCTACATGATAACATCCTTATTTGTGTAGATTTCAACCCCAGACTCAGCATGATACATCGTTTTCTTGAAGGTAAATCATGAAAGGCATCCTGGAGGCAGGAGAATCTCAAAGTTATCCAGTGATGCTTGAGAGGAGGGCACAGTCCCAGAGTTAGGGTACAGTTTCTCAGTCCCTCTCAAGGCTTCTAGGAGCAGGACTTGGAAAGCTCTCTGACTGGAAACCAAGTAAGACAGCAGAAATCTACTAGGCTAGGGTGTGGCCACGGTCAAAGCCAGAGTACACAGAGGTAACAGAATCAAGAGTATATGCCAGATTTTAGTGACTGGAAATGTAATTTTTTTATTGTTATGAACAACTCTGTAGTACAGGGAGAATTTCCCATTTAACCACATTGATTCTTAAAACTGTTACATGGTGAATATTATTTACCTAGTTTTATAGATGGGGAGAGATAAACTCATTGAGAGAAAAGCAGTACCATATTCTGTATTGGGAGGCAGTGATATGTAGAATTGCACATTGTGGATTTTAGAATCAAACACTTTACCTCAAATCCAAGCCCTGGCACGTCTTTGCTAAGTGTCCTTGGACATGTTATTTGACTTGCCTAAATTTCAATTTCCTCATGTGAAATCCACAGTACAGGGTTGCTGTGAAGGTGCAGTAAGTTGTTCAAGCCAAAACCTCGGAACCTTTCTTTTCCTCTCAAACTCTTCATTCTTCCTTGTCATCAACCCCCCAAGCTTCTCCTCTTCCAGTCTTTCTCGTTTCAACAAAGGGTACCCTGTCCACCCATTAGCTGTTTAGCTCAATAGCTTGGATGTGATCCTTGATTCCTCTCTTTTCCCCATTGTTGTCCCAGCTTTCTCAACCACAGTCCAATCCACAGATCTCTCAGCTCTGCCTCCAGAAGATGTCCTCAGGAATCTCTCTGCTAGTCTCCATTTATGCTTTCAAACACCACAGTCTCTGACTGGGCAACTGCAACAGCTTCTGCTTTGACACATACCCTTTACAATCTTTTCCCCACCTTACAACCAAAGTGAACTGTTATAAATGTAAATCTTACCATGTGACTCTAGTGCTTAGCCTCTTCCAGTGGTTCTTGCTGCACCAAGACTAGAATCCAAACAAACGCCATGCATGGATCATGCTTATCAGTCCAACCATGTCTCATACTCTTTCTTCTCTTGTTTCCCACACCCCTGCCACCCTGGTCATTTCAGAGCTTTTGAACAGGCTGATTTCTCTAGGTGGAATGTTTTCTCTCATTCTTTAGATTTTAGAATCCAAAAGCAAAAGTCAATATATAACCTCAGAGAGGTCTTGAGTTCCCTGTCTACTCTTTATCATATTATTGCCATGTACCTTTTTCCCTTACTGTTTATAAACCTTAACATTATCCTACTTGTTTTTATTTTAACTTTATTTCTTTGGTGTTATTTTGATGGTTTGTTGCTATTTGTCTCTGTCTACTAAGACCTGACTCCAAGATGTTTCCTTGGGACTTGCGTTGATAATCACTGAATAGGGCTGGGGCAGAGAAGGCATTCAATAGATATTTGTTGAATGAATGAATGTGAATATCAGAGTACATGCAGTAAATACTCAATAAATAATATATTTTGCTTCCTCTACTATAAGCAAAGGCTGAAAATAGTTTCAAAATCAAACAGAAAATAATGGTTGTGTCTGGGACACTAATGGAAAGAAGATATAATTTGGAGTCAGATCAGCCAGGGTTCTAACTGTTCCTCCCTAAGCCCAATTTCTTTGTTTGTTAAATGGGAATAATTATAGTTCATGCCACACAGAGTTGTGAGAATGAAATGAAAAGACTTAAAAAATGCTTAGTACCAAGACTGCTCTAAATTCTAAATGAATGGTCTTTTACCATTGAGACCTTGACAATTTGGTACAATAAAATTTTGTTGATTCACAAATATTTTCATGTTTCCTTTCTCCTTTCAGAATTGAGCTTGCTCAGTTTGAGAGTCAGGCTTGTTTTGGTTAAGAATTTGCAGGGTAGGGACAATTGCAAGACAGAGAAATAATTATCCTGTGGTTTTCTTCTATAACTTTTCAGTTATCTGCATATTTTATGGTTCATTAATCTTGATTGGGGCTTTCCTGGTAGCTCAGATGGCAAAGAATCTGCCTGCAGTGCAGGAGATCCCAGTTCAATCCCTGGGTCAGGAAGGTCCCTTGGAGAAGGGAACAGTGGCTACCCACTCTAGTATTCTTGCCTGAATCCCATGGACAGAGGAGACTGGCTGGCTACACTCCATGGGATCACAAAGAGTCGGACACGACTGATTGACTGAACAACAACAACAACAACAATCTTGACTGACTAGAGTCTTTGAAACTAAGAGTCACCTTGATTTTACTTAATTGACGCTATACTGATATATTGGGCAAAAATAGTCAATTTTCACAAATAAATCTTAATCGAATCAGATTGGCTGCCTTTCAGTTATATAGGGTATTTATTATTGTGGGAAAGATGATTTGATTGAAACATATAGTTGATATGTTCCAGGTCATCTGTACTTGGAAGTAAAGGGGTGTAAACCCATGGGCCCATGATGAAGTGACAGACCAGAAGGTAGGTGCCCCCAGTACTGCCTTTCTTAGACAGGAAGCCTCTCATTCCAGGGTGATGGCTCTTGGGTCCTGCTCTTTGTTTTTGCTGTTTTAAGCAAATATTAAAATAATGATTGTTTAGTTACCTTGGAACTAAAGGTAATCAGCCAAATCCATGGCAATTCTATGTTGTTGGATAGAAAAAGGAACTAAAGATTCCTAAGATAAAAATTCAAAATTATAGCACATTCATTCTTTTAAAGTAATATTTCTTTTAGGAAATGGTGTTCCTATTTTCCTTATTCAGTTCCCTCTACTTGGAGTGGGTTTCTGAATGGTTTCCCTTTGAATGTCTGGTTTCCCTCTGAGTGTCTGAGTGCTGCTCATGTCCTAAGCCCCTGTTGCTTTCTCCGTATATACATATGAATACTTTTTCTAAGCGTATGTTGTTCGATATGGTAACCACTAAGCATAGGTGACTCTTTACTTAAAATTAAAAAAATAAATCTTAATCACACTGGCCACATTTCAAATGCTTGATGATTGATAGCTACATCTAGATAGTAACTACTCTTTTGAACAGTGCAGATAGAGAACATTTCCAATAGTTCAGAAAGTTTTACTGTATAGTGCTATCTCAAGCACCTTAGGTGAACATGCTCACAGCATTGTGCTCTCAGAGAAACCTTTCTGTTCTTTTATGGAACAAGTCACTTTCTACCTTGATTGGCTGTAGCAGAGTGACTGTTTTCAAATGATGACATACAGAGCTAGAATCTACAACTCTGGCTTTCTACTTCAATGAGAAGAGCAACATTTTTGTCTGTTTCACCAGCTGGAATTCTATATGAAACCACTTTTGCTAAAAGTTTGAAAACCTCTGCCCTCTTTACATCTGTTGTATTTTCTGCTCAGACAATTTGAGGGCAAGAATTACTTCTGATTCATTTTTTAGTCACAGCCTGGTCTGAGGGTTTCTGAAGTAGGCACTCCAACATTTCTAGTTGGTTACAAGGAGTTAAGTTCTAGAGTTTATGGCTTGATGCAACTCTACTTCATAGACACATGGTACAATTATTGCAGTCAGATCCCTGACCACTCAGGGATTCAGTGCCTTCCCTAGCATCCCCATCTCTGTAAGTGATAGGATGCACAAACACATGGCATTTTCTGCTCCTGTAAATTATTTTCTCTTCCCTCTCTCTCTCTCTCACAATTACTTGGGTTTTAATTTACAGTTGGTTTACCTTTTCTGATCTGTTTACAACCTTCCATTCATCTAGTTCTCTCTCCAGGGAGTTTAACCAGATTGGCCAATTAGCACTTCATTTTTAGCAAACAGATAAATATATCACTCTACTCAAGTATGGAGGACACCTTGTCGTGATGAGATAAATCAGTACTTTCTTATAGATTTTCTTTACCTACAGTGACCACATCACTTGAGATAATTACATCAGTAATAATAATAATAATACACAGATGTATATATTTTATGTTTCTCTCTCCATTGGGAGCTTTGATTTCTCCTTGGAGTTGAGGACTGGGATAACACGAGACTTTTCAACATACTTAAGCTTAGACAGGCTATGTTGTTTAACAATTTTAATATTTGATGAATATTTAGTGCAAAGTGGGTTTAATCAAATGGTATGATATATGGTATCTATTTTTACACCTCCCCCATAAGATCACTAGCATTATATAGTATTCTCATATATTGTAACAGAAAATTTAATATCTTTCCACATTCCAGATAGTTCTGACCTCCTTGCTAATTAGCCTTTCAAATAAATTAGGTGACAGTTTTAAGGAAGCATTGTTGATATATTAATGTGTTAGTTTATTCTAAAGAATAAAGATCACATTTTACCCCTTTGCCCTTTTATTTAGAGTTGCTTCCTATGTCTCCTAATGAATTAATGGTTTTCCTGAAACACTAAATTGTCTTTGTTCAACTGAGGGACAATAATCAAGTGACTCACTAGTAATTTATAGCTGTGCAGGTGATGATCCGAGCATCAATCTGCGATGTATTTTCATCAAGACTAATTCCAATGTAATATTTCAATTTAGTTTTCACTAAAGCATTCAATTTGCATTTAAAAAGCAGTCAATATAGGTTAATAAAATGGTGTTGACTGATCACTAATGAACTGTTATGCTTGTAAAACACTGCCCTTCTCACCATGAATTGTCTTGGACTGATGTTTCACTACCCTGGGTACCAGCCAAAACACATGTGAGTGAAATAAGACTTGGAGCTGACTGTGGCTCAGATCATGAGGCCCTTGTTGCAAAATTCAGGCTTAAATTGAATAAAGTAGGGAAAAACACTAGATTCATTCAGGTATGACTTAAATCAAATCCCTTATGTTTATACAGTGGAGGTGACAAAAATATTTAAGGGGTTATATCTGGTAGACAAAGTGCTTGAAGAACTATGGACAGAGGTTCATAATGTTGTACAGGAGGCAGTGACCAAAACCATCCCAAAGAAAAGGAAATGCAAGAAGGCAAAGTGATTGTCTGAGGAGGTTTTACAAATAACTGAGAAAAGAAGAGAAGCAAAAAGCAAAGGAGAAAGAAAAAGATAGTGAATGCAGAGTTCCTTGAATAAACAATGCAATAAAGTAGAGGAAAACAATAGAATGGGAAAGAATATAGATCTCTTCAAGAAGTTCAAGAGGGAGGAGACATACGTATGTCTATGGCTGATTCATGCTGATATTTGGCAGAAAACAACAAAATTCTGTAAAGCAATTATTCTTCAATTAAAAAAAAAAGAATATTGGAGATCAAAGGAACAGTTCATGCAAGGATAGGCACAATAAAGGACAGAAATGAAAGGGCCCTAACAGAAGCAGAAGAGGTTAAGAAGAGGTGGAAAGAATAAGCAAAAAAGAACTATACAAGAAAAAGTCTTGATGAACCAGAAAACAATGGTGTGGTTACTCACCTAGAGCATGTGGTTACTTATCTTGGAGTGTGAAATCAAGTGGGCCTTAGGAAGCATTACTACAAAGAAAGCTAGTGGAGGTGATCGACTTCCAGCTGTGCTATTTGAAATCCTAAAAGATGATGCTGTTAAAGTGTTGCCCTTAATATATCAACAAATTTGGAAAACTCAACAGTGGCCACAGGACTGGAAAAGATCAGCTTTCATTCCAGTCTCAAACAAGGACAGTGCCAAAGAGTGTTCAAACTACTGTACAAATGCACTCATTTCACATGCTAGTAAGGTTATGCTCAAAATCCTTCAAGCTATGCTTCAGCAGTATGTGAACCAAGAAGTTCCAGTTGTACAAGCTGGATTTAGAAAAGACAGAGGAACCAGAGACCAAATTGCCAACCTCCATTGGATCATAGAAAAAGCAAGAGAATTCCAGAAAAACATCCACTTTTGCTTCATTGACTACTCTAAAGCCTTTGACTGTGTGAATCACAACAAACTGTGGAAATTTTTTCTATAGAGAAGGGAATACCAGACCACCTTACTTGACTCCTGAGAAACCTGTATGTGGGTCAAGAAACATGAATTAGAACCTTACATAGAACAACAGACTAGTTCAAAATTGGTAAAGAAGAAAGTCAAGGCTATTTATTGTCACCTTGCTTATTTAACCTCTGTACAGAGTATATCATGTGAAATACCAGTCTGGATGAATCCCAAGCAGAAATCAAGATTGCCTGGAGAAATAACAACAACCTCAGATATGCAGATGATACCACTCTAATGGCAGAAAGTGAAGGGAAACTAAGAGCCTCTTGATGAGGGTGAAAGAAGAGAGTGAAAAAGCTGGCTTGAAACTCAACATTCAAAAAACCAAGATGTGGCATCTGATCCCATCACTCATGGCCAATAGGTGGGGAAAAAGTCAAACAGATTTTCTTTTCTTTTGCTCCACATCACTGTGAATGTTGACTGTAGCCATGCAACTAGAAGACATTTGCTCTTTGGAAGGAAAGCTATGACAAACATAGATAGTGTATTAAAAAGCACAGACATTACTTTGACAACAAAGGTTCATATAGTCAAAACTATGGTTTTTCCAGTAGTCATGTATGGATGTGAGAGTTGGACCATAAAGAAGACTGAGTGCTGAAGAATTGATGCTTTCAAACTGTGACGCTAGAGAAGGCTCTTGAGAGCCTCCTGGACAGCAAGGAGACCAAACCAGTCAATCCTATAGGAAATCAACCTTGAATATTCATTGAAATGACAGATGCTGAAGTTCCAATACTTTGGGCACCTGATGCAAAGAGCTAAGTCATTGGAAAAGACCTTGATGCTGGGAAAGATTGAGGACAAGGGGAGAAGGAGGTAACAGAGCATGAGCTGGTTGGATGATGTCACTGACTCAATGAACATGAGTTTGAATAAACCCTGGGAAGTAATGAAGGACAGGGAAGTCTGGTGTGCTGCAGTCCATGGAGTCACAAAGCATTAACATGACTGAAGGACTGAACATCAACAACCATGCATACGGATGAAGAGGGTTGAAGAACATTTTTGTTAATGTATAGATTTTCTATTGCTGTTGCAATAATGAAAGACCAAAAACTTAGTGATTGTTTTAAATACCAGTTAATTACCTCACAGTTTAATGGGTGAGAAGTCTACACTAGAACTCTGTTGGTTCTCTGCTTAGATTATCACCAGGACAAAAGCTACAGACTTTCTGAAGACTCTGGGGGAAGAAAAAATCCAGCTCCAAGCTCATTGAGATTATTGGCAGAATTTAGTTCCTTGTGCTTGTAGGTCCCAGTTTCCTTGCTAGGTGTCAGCTGAGAGCCTCTTCCCTCCTAAGACTGCCTGCACGCCTCATCTTGCCCTTTCCATCTTGAATGTCTCTGCCTTCTCCTTTTATTGCATCTTTCTAACTTCAACCAAGGAAACGTCTGTTTTAAGGGGCTTGTGTGATTAGATTAGATTGAGCCTTCCCAGATAACTCAGGATAATCTCCTTATATTTGCAATGTCTTCTTTTGCTGTCATAATATTCACAGGTTCCACAGGTTAGGGAAGGGGTACATTTGGGGGCTGTTAGATGCTTTTGGACTGTGGTGTTGGAGAAGACTCTTGAGAGTCCCTTGGACTGCAAGGAGATCCAACCAGTCCATTCTGAAGGAGATCAACCCTGGGATTTCTTTGGAAGGAATGATGCTCAAGCTGAAACTCCAGTACTTTGGCCACCTCCTGCGAAGAGTTGACTCATTGGAAAAGACTCTGATGCTGGGAGGGATTGGGGGCAGGAGGAGAAGGGGACGACAGAGGTTGAGATGGCTGGATGGCATCCCAGACTTGATGAACGTGAGTCTGAGTGAACTCCAGGAGATGATGATGGACAGGGAGGCCTGGCGTGCTGCAATTCATGGGGTCACGAAGAGTCGGACACGACTGAGCGACTGAACTGAACTGATGCTTACCACAGATAGTGAAACAGAGGGGCTATTCACCCTATTGGTGGGGAGTTAGGTATGTGCAGAGGGTTGGAGCTGGAAATAGAGATAAGGAGAGCAAAGTTAAGTACTTCCATCCCCGTAACACTTTGGTGACCCCCAGTAAGTATAAACTCCAATATACAGAGTTGTTTTCCCATCTTCTCCCTGAGGCCAGGGACCTAGATTTATTCAGTTTTGTACTCTAGAGCTGGCATGCTTCCTTCTCTCTCAATAGGTGACTGATGCATGTTTTTGAAGTGTAGTTGAAGGAGCATGATGGCAATTGATGATAGCGAAAAAACATTTCTTAAGCTGAGGCGTGTATCTTTAAATGAGAACTGTCAGACAGGGCAGTGATGGGGGTAATTTTAACAAGGGTCTAGTTGGCCAGACTGGACTCATACCATTGATTAGACCCCATCTTCCCCTCTCATGCTTGCTGCTTCCTACCTGCCTAGACCCTGCACCATCTTGAAACCCTGTGATTTTGAAATCATTACTGTATCACCTTTTGGTATTTGGGGATAGTTCATTGTTTTCCAGTCTTCTTAATAGTCCATAGCCCTTCCATACTGTAAAATGAAAGTGAAAGTCACTCAGTCGTGTCTGACTCTTTGTGACTCCATGGACTATACAGTCCCTGGAATTCTTCAGGCCAGAATACTGGGGTGGGTAGCCGTTCCCTTCTTCAGGGTATCTTCCCAACCCAGGGATTGAACCCAGGTCTCCTGATTTGCAAGCAGATTCTTTGCCAGCTGAGCCACCAGGGAAGTCCTCCATGCTGTAAAGGGTCCCTCATATCATGAAAAACTGTAGCTTGATTTCATCTTACCATCTAAGAGTTGTCCACTTAACTTGTTGAGTTCAAAAGAATTAACATCTGACTAGGTCATTATTAAGTGTCAATCACTCAGTCATGTCCAACTCTTTGGGACCCCATGGACTGTAGCCCACCAAGCCCCTCAGTCCATGGAATTCTCCAGGAAAGAATACTGGAGTGGGTTGCCATTCCTTCCTCCAGGGGATCTTCCCAAGCTAGGGATTGAACCCTGGTCTCTTGCACTGCAGATTCTTTACCAGTCATTCAGTTCAGTCCAGTTGCTCAGTCATGTCCAACTCTTTGTGACCCCATGAATCACAGCACGCCAGGCCTCTCTGTCCATCACCAACTCCCGGAGTTCATTCAAACTCGTGTCCATCAAGTTGGTGATGCCATCCGGCCATCTCATCCTCTGTCATCCCCTTCTCCTCCTGCCACCAATCTCTCCCAGCATCAGGGTCTTTTCTCAACTCTTCTCATGAGGTGGCCAAAGTACTGGAGTTTCAGCTTTAATATCAGTCCTTCCAATGAACACCCAGGACTGATCTCCTTTAGAATGGACTGGTTGGATCTCCTTGCAGTCCAAGGGACTCTCAAGAGTCTTCCCCAACACCACAGTTCAAAAGCATCAATTCTTCGGCACTCAGCTTTCTTCACAGTCCAACTCTCANTGTCCTGGCTACCCAAGGGCCCTCGGAGGGGCCTCTGCCCACACCCCGGGGAATATTTTCAGGTTGTTTCAGAAGTTCCAAGTTTACTCAGAGCTCTCTTTTGAGCAGTGGTAAAAAGTCCCTTTGGCGGGGTGCCAGGGCGAGGAGTGGAGGCGGGGGCACCTGTGAGCCATGAGGTAGGGGTGGGGCTCCTCTCTGCTCCTGCGCTTCCCCCGCCCTGCTGTGCAGTGAAGGGCAGGGAAAGAAGAGGCAGGTGAGCAAGGGACTGTGACGAGGGGAAGACCCCTACTCCTGGAGGAAGTGTTCCTTCCCATGTCTTCACAGTTTTCTTCCCTCTGCTTGTACATGACTCCCAGGGTGACCCTAGAAAACCTCCACCCCTCTCAGAACCTCAGTTTTCCCATCTGAGAAAGGGGGGAGTAGAGTCATGATAAGAATTGTCATTCATTGAAGGCTGGGTATATGCCAGAAGATATACCAACTGTTGATAATGAGTAACAATGAGAAAATTATTACCAATGATGTCTAAAGTAAAACATAATAGCTACTATTTCTCATGAGCCATTGCAAGTTTCCCCTCATAACTGCACTGGCTCTGTCTGAGCATCACTGAATCCCCAGGATCTAGAACAGTGGTTCAGAAATAAATGTTGAGTAAAGTGTTAATGTTAGTCGTTCAGTCGTGCCGGACTCTTTGCGACCCCATGGACTGCAGTCCACCAGGCTCCTCTGTCCATGAGATTTCCCAGGCAAGGATACTGGAGTGGGTTGCCATTTCCTTCTCCAGGGGATCTCCCCAACCCAGGGATAGAACCTGGGTCTCCTGCACTGCAGGCAGATTCTTTACTGACTGAGCTACAAGGGTGAGTAAAAGCTCACAGCAAACCAAGATAGGTGTTCTTATCTCTGTGTAACAGATAAGGACACTGAAGGTTCAGAGAGGTTAACTCCAGGTCACAAAGGTACAAAGTAATGGAGCTGGGACTCAACCCCAGGTCTTACCACTTCCAAAGCCCCAGATCACAACTGGCAGTGTGAGTGAGCCAGATCCAAGGCCCTCCCAGCTGTGTGGAGAAGCCAGGCCATCATTCTGGCAATTCTGTAGGCACCGGCTTCTCTCACTGGAAGGAAGGATGCTCTTCCTTTCCTTTCATTCATTTATTTATGAGGCCCCAGGACGACCCGACGCTGCAGAGAAGCTGGTCCCACCCAAAGCTTCCAGTGGCCTGCTTTACCTGTTCTGTCTTCTCTTAAACTGGCCCCCTTCTCCTGCAAGCCCCCTTCCTCTCCCCATTCAGCCTCCAATCCCTACCTCCAACCCCCTTCTCTTTGCTGGGCAGGTGCGAGCCTGAAGCACCTGGGATGCATCCTTCATCTTGCTCACCTGTCTCTCCTGGCCCCGGGTCTCAGCCACCTTCTAACATAAGAGCTCTTAGTTTCCTCCTCCACGAGGCTGTAAGGTTCTAGACTTCCTGCCAGGTGTGGGGCAGGCAGGACCAGGATTTCTGCTGAACCCACCAGGGAAACAGGTGACCGAGGCTCCCCCTCTGGGGTCTGCCTAGCCCCCTTGATTCAATGCCCCACCCTCAGAAGGTGCCCCAGGCTATGGCTCTTAATTTTTTCTATCCTGTCTAGCAGGTTGTCACCTTGGGGGTCCAAATCAAGCTCTGCATCTTTCAGTCACAGCTTCTGGGGCAAGCTTCTCCCCACTGAGCGTCAGTCTCCTCATCTGTGAAACGGGCTGAGAGAGGCCAGCAGCCTCACCTGGGGTCATGAGGATGATGGGAGAGCTGGCCTGGGAGGACCAGCAGCCTCACCTGGGGTCATGAGGATGATGGGAGAGCTTCACACACCTGTCACATGCTGAGCGCTGGCCTGCAAGGACCACAACCCGGAGGGCTGAAGGAGGCAAGACTGCAGGTTCCTGAGTGTGTCGCTACACCTTCCCTGACTCTTGGAAACTGGCCTTTCTCTTTCACGGACTCTAGGCTTCTCATGATGCAAATTCTCTCCCCTGGTAGACCCCCAGCCAACAGCCTTTCTATCTCATGCCCTCGAATCCTCACAACCAGATCTATGAAGATGGAGCTGCCATTCTGCCCATTTCACAGATGAGAAAACCAAGACTCCATGAAGTTAGAAAAAAGCAGAGAAACTCATGGAAGTTCACCCAGCCAGAAAGCCACATGGCTGGATGTTGAACCCTCCAGGTTTTCCCCCACTCTACCATGTGCTTCTAAAAGCCCCACGCTTTCCCCCTGGGGAAAGCATATGTCCTCCCAGGAGGAACCCCTGACATTTTAATGCCCCTTCCCCTGCCCTGAGTCCTCCGCATCCTAAATTTCCCTCCAGGCGTCAAGTCCCCCTCTGCCCAAGAGCCTGTCTGCCTGTTCCTTCCTTCCTCCCTTTTTCTCAAGTCAAAATCCAACCCATCCTTCGAGGCTCAGCCTCCCCAAGCCTCACCCCACTCTCCTCCACACACACAGAACCAGTTTGCCTCTCACCAGCCGCCCATCCCCTGTGTTTTCTTGAGAAAGTAGAGGAGACAGCGTGGAGGGCAGGACCAGCCTCCAAGTCACCTGCCCACCCAACCACGCAATGGTTGAGTCACCTTGGGAAAACCACTCTATTTCTCATTGCCTCAGTTCTCATCTTCAAAATGGGGACACCAACCTGTCTTAAAGGATTTAGGCAAAATAAAGGCGATAAAACACAGAACCTGGTACAAAATCAATGTCTCCTCCCTTCCCCACACTGGCCTGATCACAGTCATGCCCACCTCTGCCCAGCTCAGCTGCCCAGAACCACGGTGACTATCACATCATGTTCAGTCTGGAAACAGCATGCCCTCCCCAGCCTCTGCCTTTTGGAGGCTTGTTTCCACCAGCTCAGGGGGTTATCTCAGCCATGCCTCTGCCTCTCTGTCCTGGGGCCTCCTGCGATCTACAGAAAGGCACTCCAGTCACCCTGAGCTGGGAGGAACGAGAGACTCCAGCTTAACTTTGCTGGTGTCACCGTCCCCAGGTGTGATGAGGGCACAGGACTCCTGTGCGTCCTCCCGGGCAGAGGAGGTCCCCTCCCCGCCTGCCCCCAGAGCGGGTGGCTGGAGATGAGTTACCTGCTGTTCTACTTCTTTCTCAGAAATCCATTCTCTCTGGGCTCCGGGCAGTCCGGTGGGCTCCCAGGGGTGGCAGCTGGGCTTGGT